>CAJDSM010027520.1:11714-36034 GCA_903981925.1 Ostrea lurida | reverse complement strand
ATTTGGCCTCACCTTAACCCCGGAGACCATGATCTTAATAAGCTTTCAGGTAATCTCGTCTTCTGGCCCTGTGGTTCTTGAGAATATTTTAAAACAATTTTCCATATATATTCGAATGTAAAACTTTGACCCCTAATACTTATAATTTCCATTAGTGGAACTCTTCAAATTAAAGGAGCGGCGTAAAAACATGCTACTGGGACAAAAAATTGCATAAAGCACCAATATGACCAACATCACGAACAATTAGATAAGAGAAAGTTTTACTAATACATGTAATAATAAAGGGCTGAGCTAATACGGAACCCTTGATATACCTGAGGTGGGGTCAGGTACTTAAGAGGGGCATCTCCTACCGCCCGGTTACACCCGCCTTGATCCCGATAAGATATTAAGTCTATGACCACTATGAGATAGTTAAAAACAATCCTTGTTTGCCATTAACATTGCCGTGTCTGCGTCTGACGTTTCCCTCGATTTCATTATTCCAATTATTTCTATCAATTTCACGTTCAAACTCGTAATCTTTGCCGTATCGGCCTGAGTTTTGAAATTAAAACAGTGTTTCAACGTATAACTGAGATTACTTCGTTTCGGCCTTGAGTATCTAAATCGTACCATTATTGAATCTTTTCAGGTATTTTTGTCTTTGAAAACAGTAGGGATTCACGCACAACTCATCTAAGTTCATTTCGACCTTGAGTTTTCTAATCATGTCATTATATTGTATTGTTCCAGATTCTTTCACACAATTTTACAAGTATTCGGAAACAGTACGTGGTTCAATTTAGTGGTAAATATAATTCAATGTACGACTTATCTGGCTTACGGCGGGTGTGACCGGTCGGCAGGGATGCTCACTCCTTCTAGGCACCTAATCTCACTTCCGTCCATGGTTTGTATTAGCCCGGCCTTTAATTTTAATTAGTTATTTCTTTTGTTTATCCCGGCTCAGGAAGGAACGGATTTATCTAAATGTTCGTGTCTTCGCCCAACTTGGTTTTATTAGTGCTTTGTATATATTTTAATTAGTTTTTATGTACTTTACGATTATGCAGTTTCACGAAAATATGCGATTTTTATACTTTTGTTTATGCATATCTGACATCAACATGTATATTTTCTAATAATATTGATTAAATTAAACGATATCAAAGGAAAATTGATACGGTTTTTCTAGTTTTTAACCTCCTAATGAAATAAAATCATATGAGGGTAAAGCTACTATGGTATACGCTATACTTGCATTTAATGTTTGATAAAACGATAAAATCATACTAATTAAAAAAAAAAAAAAAAGAAAAGAAAAGAAAGAGGAGAACATGTTCAAATGCAAGGTTTGGAAACCAATTTTGAAAAATGATATTCCATCGAAGCTTAAATGCTGTTGTAAGTAATTCAAATCCATCAAATTTAATATAGCCTCCGGATCAGGAAGTACTTTTTAAAGCTTTAAAACTTGCTTTTCAATCATTCACTTACGGTGATCACAAATGAATTCATGATAATCATGCCATTTTTGTTTGCTAAATGAAGACACCTTAAAAATGACCAATGTTGGTAGTGATGTCTTAATGCCACTCGTCTGTAATATTCAGTTATAAGTAATAGGGCTATCCCACGGAGACAATAACCATTATTCTCAGTGGAGATGTAAATGTTTTATTGTTGCGCCAAAATATCTCCAACTTATATATTCCTCCGCGACAGATCTCGGGAATTTATTTGACAAGGGACAATTTATCACGCGGCCGGAAGAGTTGACGCGGGAATCAGGGGATGTCGAAGAAGATTTGATGAGGATTGACTGAAAACTATGGAATAAATTGTCCAAAATATGAATGATGAACTCAGAAAACGATATTAAATCAATCATGGTTAAATTGCTAAGACTTGTTCCGAGGAAGAGTCATGGTTGGTAATTACTGGTTTCATATACAACATGCATTGCTTGATTCCACGTTGTACATAAAGATGTTCAAACATTTTAGTAGTATTCCTATAAAGTTTGTTTACAGCTTCCAGTTTTGAAATAAAAATAAATCAATGAGGGTAGCAAAAAATGCTCAAGGCAAATTGGGCGGTACATGGTTTCTGTTTTAGAATAGAACAACAATTGATTACGAGTAACCTACAATAGCGAATTATATTTTGGCACCATCAATTAAAGTGAAGGAAAATGAAAACCCACTTTGTATTATTTATAGGGATCTTATTTCCTTTAGTACACGGTAACAATTTTACACGCTTGGTCGAAGTTTGATTTGTTGATGTCATTTAAGAATAGGATTTTTCTCAAAGTAAGGCTCTTTAAACTAGATAAACTGCTCTGTGTATTGTACATGAATTCTTTTAATAAGATGTTCACAAATGAACTCATAACTTGCATGACCCAAATAGAGAGCTTGCCAAAATTTAGTTGTTAAAGCCTATAGTTTTGTTGCAAACCTGTAAGAAAATAAAATTTACAAAACCGAAGACAAACATTTTCACATAAAAGAGAGATATCCAAAGTCAGAGACATATACATGTACATTATATATGTCTCTGTTAAAGTTGCATTACTTTAGAATGTTGTTGATATGGGGCCGTCCTAAACTTACAGGCGGTATCTGATTCAATGTATTCAGCTTTTGAAGTCCCTTTCTTTTGTTTTAATTCCTCGATTACTTGTCTGTAAAGTTAACATTTTCATGAACTGCACTTTAATAAGGTAAAGAAGATCTATTAATAGCTATGAAAAGAATTAAAAAAAAAAAAGAAAAAAAAAAAAAAGTAAAATCAACACGGTAATGCAGCAAATTTACAACATACAAATCTATATATCTCAAAGAAATATTTAGAACAAAGAAATTTGCGATTGGGCTGTCCTGTGTCAATCAATCAATATATAAGAGAAAAAGCAATTACAATTGTATATGTTGGAGAAAATTTTGAATATTCATGTAGAGCCGGAATGACATCGGTGCCACTTTAGGCAAGCTACAAAGGGAAGACTGGAGAAACAAGCAGCCAGCTCGCCAGGTCATGTCTGAGTCCCAATACAGTGTCCATGGTGACAGGATAAGTATATAGACGAACAAATGCACGTGCTTTTTCTTTCCTATTGATTTTCATTTCGATTCCCATTAATTAACGAGCTACAATGCAGTGAACAATTATATAAAGTTGAAGAGGGTACCGCGTAGGGCATACCACAATAGAAAATTTCAAGTCCAACGTCCGGAATTGATTAAAACTGCATAAAGTATCATCGAATATTCTCATTGGTGTCCAGAAATTGTTCCACTTAGGGCTTACATATAACTACTGATTCACAATACCTTATTAGTTTAATTCGAAATTAAATATCTCTAATTTGATGTTACGTAATGCGAAATAGAATATGTATCAGATTGATGACCTATTTATATATATGCCGGTACAAACATACATAGTTATTAGGCAGGTTTGGGAAAGAGAAAGTACTTACGATGTCGATAAGCTGTGATAGCCGTATCCCCATCTTGACGATCAGTTTGTCCGAACTGTTAGTCACGGGTCTGATAAGTTTGTTGTAGGATCTCTTCAACAAGTCATAATACAGCCGTTTGGCGTCGTCATTTCCAGTCACAAACAGAATTAAACAACACAGAATCCAACAACAAATTCTCGTCATTTCTCGTGAATTTTAAAGTGCGAACTCGCACACGTCCGAAATAGCTACGTTCACTTTCAGCCCGCACCAGATGTTACGAGGGGGAAAATATTTTTCACTGTCATTAATTGATTTTTGTATATGGCGGTCATTTATATACATTGAACAAATCTTATTTGTAAAATAGACGAAGATTAATGTTTACTTATGAGATCGGAGTGGGGAATTGTAATTCACTGGAAGAGCAGTCATATTGTTAGCGCAACACTCGCGCCACCTATCGACAAAAGTGCATCAGATGAAACAAGTATCAGTAGAGAACACGACAAAAATCAGAGAGCTGCAGTCTGTTCACCCTGTAATTGATTTGGCAGATATTAGTGTTCTAAACGGAACTGTTGCAAGTTCTACCAACAACAGCTTCCGGAAAAGCACACGTGCGGATGGTGTATAAATTACATAACAATAAAATAAACCCCGCCAGGAAAGAATTTTAATACTTTCAAGAGTAATGATTTATTAAAATGACGATCATGAACGTGAAGAATGTTTTAAAAGAAGTGTATGTTAATCTGAGAAAAACACATATTTAATTGCTTTTTATTTCTTAAGCACAAAAGTGATCCCGTCGAGAAATAAAAGCAAGAATTTAGTCTGACGGAATCATTTTCTCTGAAAAGATTATACATACATACATACATAAATACATACATTTCATTACATTACATAATATACAAGTGTGTATTTGTTCATTAAAAAGGAATGCCCTTTCGTTTTATTGCATTTTATTGAAATTGTGAGAGATAACATATTGTTTCGTTTGTTTAAAAGGTTGGGTTCCGCAAAGAAAGATCATGAGTTGGAAAAGAAAATTCTCAGATCTTAAATCAGTAGAGAATGAATCCATTTTCATAATTATTTTCATATTACACCTCGTACTTACCACATCAAACGAAGATACTAGCTTTGTAGAAACGCATGGTTAATACAGGAATTTGTTTTTGTCCAGCAAATTGATAAAATTCAACCAAGATTAAATATATATATTTAATTGATTAAAGAAAAATAGAAGAAGCTTTAGAAGTTCAGTTACGATAACATATTGTAGATTGTTGATTTCAATGAGTATCGTTTGTTTCTCTTTTGTCGGCTGAGTGACAATCAATCAGATCAGATATACGTTAATACTAGCCTTTTTATTCCGACATCTGCTGAATGGTTGTGTACCAGATATTGTCAAAACATGTCTTCGTGGTCTGATCATGGGTTCTGCGCTCAATTCCTAACGGAACGAAAACAAATTTGTTTGGACAATGTAATCAAGCAGAGAAAGAGCGGAATGGATCCTATTGTTACACTAAACATCCTGGGACCTGTTGGTAATATGGACGTTTAATTGGGTGCTATATGCTGTGGGGTTTTTCCCATTCCTGATTCATTTGTATCCGACAGAAAAAGATGAGAAACCTTGCATGTTTGGATACACTTTTGTACTATATGCGTTTTCGTTCCCATTAATAAACGCCTGTAAGTTGGCAATAGAATTCTTGTGAGATATCATGCTACGTACTTATATCATCAAGATTTTCTAGTCTCCGCGTCGGATTCAGAACTTTTCTTTACAGAACAGTACCACTATAGGTCGACTAACACGGACTGGCCGAGTCTTCCCACTAAGCCCCTGAAAGTGTTCTTAACAAGGAACGTTTTAATGCATATTTCACGTGCCATGAATTGCATACATCTTGAAGATTTGGCAGGATAAGATGGGTCTGACTATATTCCTAGAATTTTTCCGTTTAGGGGTATTTCCCTGATAAAATCAGAATTGAATTTTCTCTTACACATGTATCTAAGGGTCTCCGATCTCGACATGTTTATGGCTGTCTATCTGTAATTGAATCATTTATAGAATATGAGGGCTTGCCCCACTGGAACTAAAGCATGGTATTATTTTCGCTCCCTGTAGTATTCCGCCCGGGGTTCTTATATGTATTCTTAAATGATGAATGAAGTTTGAGCAACTTAAAAACATTTCTTGCATTGAACCTCATTGTAATATTACAAAGGTCAAGATTATTCAGAATAGAATTCCGTAAGTCTAGAAGAATGTTCCTTTGCGAGGGGGAGGATGGTGGAATAAGTATTTTAACAAGAAACATAGGTAAAACATCCCCCCACCTGTGGTGCAAAATTGAAAAGGGTTATTTGATCGAAGTGCTAAAACAATTCAAAATATTGTGCGGACAATATCTTACTATGTCAAGAGTGGATTGACACTTAACCTTTGACCATGTGACATCAAAATCAATAAGGGTCATCCACTCCCTAAGATGTACCATGATTGAGGTCTGTTGAGCAAAGGGTTCTGAAAATATTGAGCGGTCAGTACTAGTATTTTCCTATGCCAAGTTTGACCCTTAACCAGGTGATATCAAAATTAATATTGTTCATCTACTCCTTAGGATGTACCATGATTGATTGACTATATTATTTTACGTCCCTCTTGAGAATATTTTACTCATATGGAGACGCCACCATTGCCGGTGATGAGGTGCAAATTTAGGCCTATGCTCGGCGCTTATGGCCTATGAGCAGTTCGATGTCTGTCAAGCAAAAGATTATCAAGATATGGAGCGGATATTATTGTTATGTCCAGATTGACCCTTCAACATGTGACCTCATAATCATTTGGGGTGTTCCAAGTTTGAAGTCTGTCAAGGAAAGAACACCCCATAGATTTTATCGGAGTACAAAGTTTGATGTTTGTCAATGGGTTCTTAAGACATTGAGCGGACATTATCATCCTATATCCAGAGTGGATTGACCCTTGACATGAAAATAAATAGGATTCCTCTTCTTATAACCAACCTACATATGAAAATCATTACGTCCTCATGACCAACCGATAAGAAATTCACAACAGTTAATCCATTTTTAAAGTTATTACGAAATAGTGAACATTACTCCATCCAGCTAAAGGTTAGGGGCGACACTCGTTTTGAATGTCTTGAGGGCGGGATGGTAAGTAGCTACTAGTGGAACTCTGTCAGTCTGAGGTTTTTCCTGTGCTGTGACACCTCATCAATTGCGAACTGTACCTTACAGGGATCATATCATCTGTTTGTCAGACTCTCAACAGTTCAACAGTAAATACTGAGAAAGCACCTGTCCATTCTGCATGCCAATAGATCACAGACTGATGATTTCAAGGACCCCTTCCCATTACATCCTTCAGATGCCCTAGAAACCCGAAGGACATGGTAGTAAGGACTAGACTTGATAACCCTTTATCTAATGGATTGATTATTTATTTTTTATTGTTTTACGTCCCTCTCAATAATATTTCACTCATATGGAGACGTCACCATTACCGGTGAAGGGCTGCAAAATTTAGGCCTATGCTCGGAACCCAGGGCCTTTGAGCAGGGAGGTATCTTTATCGTGCCACACCTGCTGTGACACGGGACCTCGGTTTTTCCGGTCTCATCCGAATGACTGCCCCATTCAGTCGCCTCTTACGACACGCAAGGGGATGCTGGGGACCTATTCTAACCCGGACCCCCACGGGTCTTATCTAATTGAGGTTACAAACATACCCAGAACTCAGAAAATAACTCAGACACTGAGAGGTTTAGCAGTCCTGTCACAGGTCGTAGTTAAAAGATATTGGGGAAACTTTTCCTGCAAAACTAATAACTGCATCTATCTCATCAGTTGTGACGTCTGCCAGAAACAGTATGTAGAAGAAACAAGACCTATGCAAACGGGTCAACACTCACCGGTCCTCTGTCAAAACCAAAACAATATTTCCCGATAGCTACACATTTCATGGTAGCTATCACCGATGGGAGGACGTGACAATAATGGTTATTGACCAAGACCCAAGTTGGTTTAACACTGAGAGAAGGCGAAAATAAAAATTCTGAATGCACAGGCTGAAGTCATTCGAGCCTCAAGGTATCAACAAACTAATGACTTCATTAAGATGAAAACGGGCTAAACCCTTACCAGGTTATTAATTTCTTCGACTCATTTGATCATGTCCCTAAACTATACTGCCATATTTTACTTTTTGACCTAAACCTTCGTCTGTCATGTGCAAAACCAAGTAACAGTTTTCTGAAATTCCATAACATTTTTTTTATTAATTTAATTATTTAAAAAAATAAATGCATTGTTTGTTACACACTTTGCTTAGACATGATCAATGCAAGAATAACTAATGTGTAATTGACTACCTAGGCTGTTTAGGTTGGTCTACACAAACTCTTGTTTATTACCGCATACCGTCTGGCATCCATTATAAAAATTCTTGCAGCTAGAACTATAAATACTGCGAGTAAAACTCACAAAGTATACCCCCGTCACCCACATATTTTAATGCTCACTAGAGTCGCAGAAGCTTAAAAAAGAAGTTGAAAACCCAAAATTGTGACCTTGAGATTAAAGTCCAAGGTTAAACAGAGGTCATGAATGTACGTGACATATTCTCTCATGGTGGCACACCCACATGCCAAGTATAATATGCCTACGTCAAAGAGCAAACAAGTTATGGCCTGGACACCAATCTGTACAGACAGACAGACATACAAAGTACTTCACACATCACTCATGGTGAAACACCTATGTGCTAAATACAGTATGTCTATGGTAAATAACAAAGAAGTTAGGGGGCGGACACGAATCCGTGTTTAAAAACTCATAAATTTTACCTTAATGTCAAGGTCATATAGAGATCAATGATTGCACGTTGACACCATGTTCATGGTGAAACATCCATGTAAAGGGCAAAGATATGAACAGTGATCAATCTCGTAATATCCATAATAGAATACAAAACAGGAGTGGCAAATCACGGGCCCCTGGAACACCCAGGGGGGGTCTGGTGCTAGGTAGGAGAGCTCACCCTGTTGACCAGTCCACACCGCCGTGAGCATTGTCTTGACACAGGTAAACGGGGTAATTCCGTAGTCAAATCAGTGTTTGAAAAACGTTTAACAATCGTTATGACACATCAGACAAACTTCACCAATGGCACACTTCTCTTGCACAGAGTTCGGTTCCTTTCTCTTTACATCTCTGTCAACTCCCGTTTTTACAAGATTTTTGTAAAACTTTTGAAAAAGAATGGGAAAAATACTATTATGAGGGTTCGATTACTTTGTAAAATATTAAAAAAGGAAAATAATCAAAATAACTTTTTTGTTATTTTTGGTTTATAAGTTTTAATTTTTAAACGTTTGTTAGAGAACTATTTTGCGTTTAAACGTTTAGAAAAAAAAGTTATAAGCCAAAATATATAATTAGTTTATTTTACATCGATATGAGGCTCACTTATTCATGATTCATCTATTCCAACTTAAAATCGCTGGCTAAACGAAAGCGAAAGTGAAGGCGGTTAAGTTAAAGCGAAAATTGATCCAAGTGCTTAGAAGAAAGTGATTTTTTTTGGAAAGAAGCATTGATAAAGATAAGGCTGATGTTTTGAAAGTCTTGAATCAGGTCGGGTAACAAAACCATATTTGTACATAAGGAGCACCTTGTCCCAAAGGACATATTCAGAATATATAATTGACATCTCTTTAAAATTATACTTTGTATTACAATAGACGACATTTACCTATTGAGACGACAGTTCATTGTTCAATATTGTCGCGCAGCAATTGAATACACATCAACGGCAAACCAAGTTCAACTGAACTTTATGTCAAACAGGGCGATTTCAACTTTTCCATCGTCAACTTCCATATTTATGTAGCAAAATTCCATCATCACCTGCATATGGTGTGTATGTATCTTAACTTATTCGATATGTAGGAGCTTGCTTTACGTATGATAATTTTTTGAATCGAGGCAGGCTACTTACAAACAAGTTGTTGTTGCAGGGGTTTCAACAGTCGCGTTGAAAGGCAGCACTTAGTAAATTTTATGGTCGTTTTAACGATTTAGTTTGACAGTTCAACCTGTCATTGGGTGAAATGCTGTCTGATGTATTTCATGGCAATTGTTAAGCCGTTCTTTATGCACTGATTTTGACTACGGATTGCTCTGTTCACCTTATTTAGACAATGGGCTCACGGCGGGTGTGACCGGTCGACAGGAGATGCTTACTCCTCCCTGGCACCTGATCTGATATCTGGTGTGCCCAGAGGTCTGTGTTTGTCCAACTCTTGTTTTGTATTTTATTTGGGACGTAAGAGATTGATCACAGTTCGTTATATTTGCCTTTATATGAAACACGTCAGACAACATTCGACCCAATGGCCGGTTGTATAGTTATCAGGTTATTCCCTCGTGGTGTTGATTCGGGGTTTTTCTTCAAACTTGGTCTTTGGGATCCACAGTCAGGAATATAGTTAAACGTACATGTAAGAATACATAACTCTTTTTCCTTTACTAATTTATTCTCGAAATTCACTATCATGGTATACTCTGTCATATTGATATTTCTATGGCATCCTGAGATCAATTAATCATGTTTATTTGATTTTCTTCATTTCATGAAAGGCCAATAGGGTTCAACAATATTCTTATAAATTATAAAACTGGTGTCCGAAGCTTAGGGACCTTGATCCGTGTATAAGCAAGTGACTAGCATGCGTTGTGTTCTCTGATACTTTTATAGAACTTTTTATGATTTAATTCAATTTTCCCTTTCCTCTATTCTTTATCAAGACACATGCGACGGATATTGGTTCTGCTTTGTAATTCCATGTTTAATATCAATGAACCTACGGTAATGTTCATGGTTTAGTTTGTTTATCATGGTTATACAGAGAAAAACATCATGGTGACTAGATATCAGATTAGGAAATTCTAAGTTATATAAAGTACGTGTATACAAAAAGGCGAAGTTAACATTGCTGTCAAACGTAATCATAATCTCAAAAAAGCATATAGCAAAATCTGGATGTAAGGGCTAACATCTGGACCCGTCCGACAAAGCGAAGGTAGAATCAGGTGCCATGGAGGAGTAGCATCCTCTGCTGACCGGTCATCACACCGCGTGAGCCCTTAGTAGAAATAAAGTAACGGGATTACTAGTACCCGCAGTCAAATCTAGTAGGAAAATGACAGTCTAACAAAGTGTATGAAACAAATCGTCAACATATGAGCTTAGTGATAATTTGTAATCGCAAACAAGGTCATTATAAGGCGACGCAGAATTTGCGAAATGATACTTTAAACGAGATTCTTATAACCCTGGCAGCATCAACTTTTTTGTTAGCAGCTGGCCTCGCTTCAAAAAGTCCGCACACGCATAGATGCTTCTTGCGTATCGAATCAACTGGGAGATATACACACCATAACACGGTGATAGTGTATATTTACTACATAGAAAGGAAAGTTGACGATTGCAAAGTTAAAAGTCATCACGCTTATCATATAATGTAGTTGTCAGTCTGCATTAGATGTCAATGTTAAGTAAAATATCCAAATATAAAGCAGATATTGTCAGATTCTGTGGTGTCCTTTATATCGAGTTCTTCGGGATAAATCAAATGGACATATTGTGAAAATTATGAATTTGGTAATTGATAACACATCATCTATATACTTATATGTAAGGTTGAAGGGACACTGCAGTTTTTTTGTTTTATCCGTAACAGTTTCTGTTACAAATTCTGCTTCATATGAATATATAAAATATAGTCTGCCTAAAGGGGGCACATTAGTGCCCATAGGAATACCTACGGATTGTTGGAAGACTGGTCTCTCAAAGACTACATAATAGTATCTATAAGAAACCCACATTCTCTTAATATCTACTTCAGAGTACTTGTGTGGCATCAGAGTGTTTTTCTAAATATGGTCTTGTTTTCCCAACGACTAGAAATTCGTATTTTTCGGGTGCCGTTTTTGTTTAAAAAGCATTATCTAATAATCTGAAAAAGCCTAGATTTTAATTTATCGTGAGGAATCGTTGTGTACAAGTGTGGAAGAACATACATACGTTTTGATTGCTAGTTCATTTTGAATTTCGTATTACTTTCGAGGATACGACTCTGAACAAAGCATATATGGGGGTTAAGACAACAAAATTCATACTTCTTCATCCCCTGCCTGGGGTCAAATTTTATTCCAAGATCTGATCCTGTGGAAGTCGCAATGAATGTGTGCACTATTAAACTACGTAATTGTTTGATTTGATTTTTATCAAACTTTTAGGTAATTTTTAATATTGCATAATTTTCTAGATGACGGTAAAGTCTGAATGAGCACATTTTCTCTCTCTCTCTCTCTCTCTCTCTCTCTCTCTCTCTCTCTCTCTCTCCTCTCTCTCTCTTCTCTCTGGCTCGTCTCTATTTTCGTCTCTCTCTCCTCTCTCTCTCTCGTTCTTCTCTTCTTTTCAAAGCTTAGTAATTTGTCACTGAAAGTAATTTTTTATGTTTAGTATGTTGAAGTTCTGAGTGTACTAAATGTTCGATGAAACTCTAATTATTGAACAAGACTGGACTTCATGTACAATATTTCACATTAAACATTACTTTCTTTTCGTTTTTAAGAATCCATGCTTAGTTCGAGGCCATTTGGAAGAGAAATTCCAAAATTTTGTTGTGAACAAATTTTTTGAGTCATACATCTTGTAAAGAGGATTTGTCAGACTTTTAGGAATGGTACACTTTCTACAAACTTCGTTTTTTTTTATTTTCAAGGTTGTGAGATAATATCGGTACATGATCTATGCTATGTTTTGTTTTGAGCTACACTTTTTCAGACATGGTACTTTGAATATAGACTTCCGTTACACTTAGCTTTTAGAAAAGGTGAAGGACACTAGAAGGGAATTTTTTTTCGACATTTCCCTTTTGAGCTAACTATGGAAAGTCAGTTTATTTCAAAGGTTAAATATGAAAAGTCACTGTACGAGAGAAAGGAGTTATATTTGTGACTGTCTACAGATGAAGTTATGTGCATAATTAACTGCAGATTTGTAGCTCTCGGAAAAAAAATATCGGGACGGGTCAGAGAGCTACAGATCCACCCCTGTTAAAACTTGCGATTTGCAGCGCACAAAATGAGGTCTTCTTGCATCGTCGTCTCGTAAATTTCTCCACCATCTGTGTATCCAAACGTACCTTTAAATATTCATGGAAGCCCTATACGACCTGAAAAGTGATTCGTTTGTTGAAGCAGCCATGTTAGGTAGTCGTTTTGAGTTTTCGAGTCGTACGGAGGTTTGATGAATATGGACACACACGCAAGTGTGTGTGTTAGAAATTTTATGAGACGGCGATGCAAGAATGCAGCGATATAGGACCTCCACCGTGCGCATTTTTGTGCGCCGTAAATCGAAGGTTTTTACAAGTAGCTCTCTGATCTGTCCCAATATTTTTTTCAAAGATCTACAGCATATCGTATTGAAAGCTATAAAATCTGGAGACAGTTTTCAGAATATGAAAGTGGAAAAATCAAATAATTGTATACTGTGTTTGAAACAATTGTGAAAAGTTTGTAGTCACCCATTGCACAGACAACGTACATGAACGAAGTACATGTATTTCGGACAATTGGGTGCATGACTTTCAGACCGGCGACGTTAGCAAACACTGATCAGGAATGGGACCTTATAGACTTTTCCCGTCAGTTACCTTGTCCGTTGACCTTATAACCAACTAAATGATCAAGAATTCAGATCTTTATACATGTATAACATTGTTCGAATAGAATATATACACTCAAAATCTTCTACAAAAATGGATGCAAGTATACCTTTCTACTTAAGGGTCTTGGAAAATCAATATGTAACTTAGAATTCCTGCTAACCAGTTTTCATTTGAAAGAAAATGCAAATAATATTATGCTTTAATCCTTAATTAAAAAAAAACCCCAACCAATAAAAAAAAAAACAAAAAAAAAAAAAAAAACCCCAAAAAACCCCAAAAAAACCCCCCCCCAAACCCCCCCCCCCCCCAAAAAAAACCCCGAACGAACGAAGGGCATACTCTGTATGTTCAAGAGTTCCTGACTGTGTTCGATCTCTTCTGGTGTGAGAGTTCTTTGTTACCAGTTTTCAGGACCAAATTGCTTGATTAATTCTTAATTAATTTAGTCATCAATAATGTTACTTAATCACTTTGGTCGACTAAATACCCCTAATTAGTAATAAGCTTACCAGCAAGGCGTCATTAGTTCCCCCTAAGCTTTTATGTCAAACACCCAGTATGCTGGGATCGCTCGTGTTGCATGCTTGCTATACGTTTCTAGCAAATGAATTCTCTGTCAAAGATATTTTACACGTGAGAAACTGTTGAAAACCAAACGGCCTAAAATTTAAGAAAAAAAAAAACAACGGTTTTCCACATTACATGTATTTTAAAACAAGTATGCTTGAAACAATGTCGTCAGAAAAAAATGGATTTGATAAAGGAGTTTTTATCACAAAAATGTGGTGATATTAAGCAAATTCTTGCATTTTATGATATTTCATGATGTTTGGGGCATTAAATCTTAAATACACCAATCAAAACTCCAAATATTTTACCACCTGATAAACTATCATACATGGGCTATTATTTTTACAGAAAATAATTTGTTGAAATTTCACTTTCATTTTTACCATTTTATTGGGCAGATTTCCACCCTTCGTGGGCCTACTCCTTTAATTTCAACTACACAAGATGCATGTAAATCATAATTCAAAAGTTGCCACAGGAGATGGAAAAAATCTCTAGTGGCTGTTCGACTGTTAATAATAGTAATTTTTATTCATATGTCGATTCCATATATCTGTCGAAGATTATGCCAGACGATGGAGACCAAATATAAAAAAGAACTTGATACCCTGTCAGAATGGATTAAATGTATTAGAAGAATATTAAAATCCTGTATTAGACATATACGTACCAAAGTGCGTACCATCTATCCGTTTGTGTTTCGTAACCAGAAGTGATCAAAGAATTAGATAGGTTACATGAGGACTATGTTTTGGTTCCAGCTGACAAAGCTTGTAACAATATTGTCTTTGTAAGGCTCATTACTACAACTGCATTTTAATTAACGAACTTCTACTAGTTAATTTAAAATCTTAGAACCTTTCTCATATCAACAACATCCAAACATATCACTTTACATTACCATTCCGCACGATAACTAAAGGCAAGACTTTTTAACATTATAGACAGTTGCTTCGTCAACAAAAATGGAAAAAAGAAAATATATATATCTAGTTATCAGCCATTCTAAAAATTACTTTTTTAAACTCCACTCTGATTCTACGCACAAGTACATATACTCTTAAGTTGATATCAAAGCAATGCTGGAGTTCCTCATTGACAATATCTTTGTAGTATTTGGCGATCATGTCTTCCAACAGTCTGTTGGAATTCCGATGGGCACGAATTGTTAGCTGACCTGTTTTCATATTCTTATGAGGCAGAATTCATCCAAAAGATCTTGCAGGAAAAGAAGAAATCTCTAGCGGTGGACATTGCGATATATTGACGACATTTAACTATCAATAATGTTTTTCATTCATATGTCGATTCAATATCTCCCAACGAACTAGTAATAAAGGACACCACAGAGTTTTACAAGTCTGCTTCGTACTTGGATATTTTACTGAACATAGGTATTAACGGTAAACGAACATCTCAACTTTATGACAAACGGGACAATTTCAGCTTCTCCATCGTCAACTTCCAATACTTATGTAGTAATATTCCATCATCACCTGCATATGGTGTATATGTCTCTCAACTTATTCGATATGCAAGAGCTTGTTCTGCGTGTGATCAGGTTTTTCATCGAGGCAGACTACTTACAAACAAGTTGTTGTTGCAGGGGTTTCAACAGTCACGTTTAAAGGCAGCATTTCGCAAATTCTATGGTCGTTACGATTTAGTCTGCTAGTATGACCTGCCATTGGGTGAAATGTTGTCTGATGTGTTTCAAAGCAATTGTAAAGCCGTTTTTCATACACTGATTTGATTACTGATTACTACCTGTTCAAGACAATGGACTCACGGCGGGTGTGACCGGTCAACGGGAGATGCTTACTCCTCCCTGGCACCTGATTCCACCTCTGGTGTGTCCAGGGGTCCGTCTTTGCCCAACTTTTGTTTTTGTATTCTATTAGGGACTTATGAGATTGATCAATGTTCGTTATCTTTGCATTTACATCTCAGTTAACTAAAATAAAAATACCCCAGAGTCATCCATATCTGCTTCCTACTTGGATATTTTATTGAACAGAGACATTCTCGACAAACTGTACTAAATGTTATGACAAACGGGATGGTATCAACTTCTCCATCGTCAACTTCCCATATTTATGTAGTAATAGTCCATCATCACCTGCTCTCAACTTATTCTATATGCGCAAGAGTTTGTTCTGCGTTTGATCACATTTTAAATTGAGGCAGATTACTTACATTTTAGAGGTTTCAACAGTCACGTTTAAAAGCAGTATTTGGCAAATTCTATGGTCGTTGTAATATGGTATTCCGATAGGACCATATGCAAAAGTGCAACAGTGCGCGTCTTAAAAAGCGCGCTATCACGCATACGCTAACACACAACATGCCATTGCTCCGCCACGCTAACACACAACACGCTGTCGTGCTTTCACACAACACGCTTTCGCGACAGCGTGTTGTGTGTTAGCGTTATAGCACGTAAATAAGAAATGCGCTTTTGCACATGGTCAGCATGCTGTGCATTAGCGTGAAAGCGTTATTGCATTTTAGCGTGACCACGCGATGGTGTGTTTTGTGTTAGTGTGAAAGTGCGACAGTGTGTCGTCCGAAAGCGTGTTAGCGCTATGTGTGATAACGCGTTTTATGAAACACACTGTTGCGCTTTTCCACATGGCCCTATAGGGACACCATATTATAAGGGTACTTGTAACCTGTTATTGGGTCAAACGTCTGACCTGTTTCATGGCAATAATTAACTTAAAGTCGTTCTTTGTACATTGATTTTGATTACAGATTACTCCGTTCACCTGATATAGACAATAGGCTCACAGTGGTTGTGACCGGTCGACAGGATATGCTTACTCCTAGGGCACCTGATCCCACCTCTGGTGTTTGACCAGCTCTTATTTTGTATTCTGTTTGGAATGATCACTGTTTGTTATCTTCATCTTTTCATATACATTAAATATCGTTTGTAAAGGACATGGTATCGTATGAGTTCCGTTTGACCACCAAAATTGAAAGTTTATGAAGATTTTGTAAGGATTTTTGCAAGATACCAACTTCTCTTGGTTTTGCATGCTTCATAAGATTCATTATCTTCACTTTTTCATTGAATATTCAGTAGGATAGAATATTCAGTAGGATGTGTCTGTGTCGACTAACTTATCCTGTATACAATGGGTGCAAATCCTCCAACACTCTGACCATTTTGAATAGGGATTGGCCTCCCGCCATAACGTGTACACGATATATAAAACAAGTTACGGTAACCGTACGTGGGTTTTTACCAATCAAGTCACGGTAATCGTACCCGGGTCTTTACTAAATTCAAATTTTTATGCCAACACCAATATACAGGTATGAATTTGTCAAAAGTCAATTTTTAGCGAAAATCTGCAGTGAATTCTAGTTTATATAGGACCAATAATATACAGCTACAATTAAGCTAAAAGCAGTTATTAGGCATGCAGCAATACCACAAAATCACCAAGTCTAATACCACTAACTACACCCAAGGACTTACAAAAGTTGCACAAACGTATCCAAGTATGCAACAATACTCAACAAATGTTATGGCAATATCGTACTATTATAGTGTTCAAATTTACGCTTTCTTTAATGCCAGAATTCTTATATTTGGACTGACACCAATTTGAAGATATTTTGTGCAACTTTATATGAACGTTTATTAACTACATCAACTTGGACTACAGTGTATAGTATACATATATCAATATCAAAAGTGTTAGTAGAACATGTTAATACAAATAGAAAGTTTGTTAATCAGAGTAACAAAAAAGTTGCAGACAATTACGTAAATGTTTTTCCTGAAATTAAAAACACTAAAATCACAGTACATTTCTCACATAAGTAAATCATTTTATAAATAATTGAAAATAAATACACATAACATTCGATGGGAGAATGAACACTTGATATGTCTGTACACTGTTGCTCTTCATGTAAGAGTACTTATACCACTGTTGCTTCTGAACAAATTATGATCACTGCTTTCTGCAATTACTTTATGTAATTCCGCATCAGTTTCCTGATAATTTCATCCTGGTCTACGTATTCTAGTATATAAGGTGCCTGCATCAGGATACCAATACTGCCAAAAATAGTCACTGTCAAAAACACGATTAGAAGAAGACGGTCCAGTACGCTGGCCACGAATTTCCAGTCATCCAGTACCTGTAAATCGGAATGAATTCGTAAAGATAGCATGTCTTAATTTTCGAGTAGGATAGAACACTTTGACAATACTTATGAAACAGCTATGTAAATCTGCTAGCTTACGACATAAACGTACCGTGTCATATTCGTCTTCAGCTTTCAAGTGTTCAGTAATAAATTTCAGAGCCTCAGTGGCGTCCCTCAATGCAGGGGTCATTTGAAAAGGTTTATTTTGGGGGGCATGGTCGATCAAATGATTGAGAGTTTGACGTGTAAGCCCAAGCAGAGGGGATCCCTCTGGAATGTTTCTGTTCTGACGACGGCACCCAGGGCGATGTTGTTCAGTCAGTTCCTGGTAGTTCGGCAGATCTGTGGAAAAGTTATTGGATTTGATGCTTTGATTAAAGACAACACTTCCATCTCGTTCTTCCATTTTCTTTGCTGGTTTTTGCCATCTTTCCATGTGATTAGGTCTCGTCATCAGAAGTAGGCGGGGCAGGTAGTTCAGAAAAACCAATCGGATCCAATTGGGCATTTGGTGCGTCCTGGGAGTTCGAAAGTTCTTGTTGATGACAAACACGGTCAAACAAATAGCAAGAATGTTCATAATAAAGGTAAACAGCAAGTAATGCGCGATCAGTGGAATTTGCAGCGACGGAGGCAAAATTTTGGAAATAAGTAACAAAAACACAACCAGTGCCAGCAAAATAGAAATGCAAAGCGTTATTTTCTCACATGCGTCAGCTGGAAGCAGAAAGACACAAACACTCACAAATGATATCAATATACATGGGATAATCAAGTTTACTGTATAAAACAGAGTTTTTCTACGCAGATGAAACTCAAATATGACCATTGCTTTAGCCTCATTGGACCCTGGATCTATTTCCGTGGTAATACGTCCTGGTCCTGCAATAATATCCCATGTGCCACTTTTAAGATAATCCGTAAAATCCAGGCTGTTCATATTATTGTAAAACGTGAAGTTCAGCTGCTTATCCGTGAACGTCCAGGATCCAAATTTCATCTCACATATCTGTTGATCAAAGGGAAAGAACTGTACATCTATGGTACAGGAGCTTTTGTAAATGGCGGGCGGTATCCAATATACCAGACTGTTGTATGACAAGAGGATGTTGGACTCGTACGATACCTCGTATTTCCCATCAGCGCTGTGAGAAAATAAAACATGACAAGTGATTATGCCACAAATAAAGCAAGACTTTTGTCATGAATAAGTTGTTACGCCACATCATGACAAGTCGACCAGCTGGATCAAGAAAAATCAATCACATCACCTATGCAAAAAAGTACACGTGTTAGTATACGAATTCAAAATAATAGCATCATGCAACGACACCAAAGCATGCAGCGAGTAGTTTTTATATCATGTATATAGTTATATAGCAACTAGTAAACATGCCACTACTTGGGGAAAATACTACATTTACCGAGTGTAAGCTAAAAATACCTACAAGATTTTGCGAATCTTTATCGAATAATATTATGTATAAAACAATTCTATAGAGGGCATATAAGAAAAAGTCTGAAATAGAGGCGTTTAAGGCAGTTTATTCATGCAGTTTTCACCACATTTTTCAAGAATACAAATATAATAGTATATAAAACATCTTTTTTAACAAGGTGCATTTTGATATATTGTGACCGGGGCCACTTGTCCTTCTTTATTGATTTTGTATTTGTCCATTATTTTGCTTAGCAATTCGTCTTGATCTATGTTTTCTAAAATATATGGTGCCTGCACCAGGATCCCTATAGTTCCACACACAGTTACAAGAAGGAAAATATACAGTAACATTCGGTCCACCACACTGGCCATATACTTCCAATCATCGGTCACCTGGAATGGAATCAAGAAACAGTGAACATAAAATACGCTGTACAGCAGGGTGAAATATAACAGAATGAATCACCTATGGGTTTCTCTACTATTTGAAACACAAACTTTATTTTTGCACATATGCATTCAGAATCTGTCACTTCTGCCAAATATATTTATCAACTATTTAATTGGCTAGTGCCAACATCATAATAATTTCAGATTAATTTAAAAATGTGTTGGAAATTTTTTGATTTGGAGAAAGGAACTTTGTACAGGTGAGATGTTCAGCCTTGCCGAGGTCTAAAGTACATGTACATCAATTTGGCAATATTAATGCAGCTCGAGAAACCAATGAGAAAACGCACCGAATCATATCTGTCCTCCCACTTGAGATGTTCCGTGATAAATCCAATGGCTTCCGTTGCCTCCATCAATTCAGCGCTCAGTGGGGCGTAGCCGACTTCCGTCGTCTCCGAGATGTTGTGTAGTTGACAATTTCTGGTATGTTTGTTGCACATTTCTACATGTCTCTTCATGTCGTCATCTAAGTTTTCCTCCGAATACACCCTTAGTGGACTTTTCCATCGATTATCATGATTAGGACGTGTCATAAACAGGAACTTTGGCAAATATTTCAAGAAGACAATTCGAACCCACTCTGGCATTCGATGCGTTCGAGGAGTTCTATAGTTTCGGTTTATTATGAACACTGTTGAACCAATAGCGATGATGTTCATTATAAATGTAAACAACAAATATTTAGCAATCAGTGGTATTGTCTTCGACGGCGGCAGCAACTTCGAAATCAGTAGAAGAAACACGACCAAGGCCAGTAGAATGGAAATAATCAATGTAATTTTTTCACCGGCATCGGCTGGTAGCATAAACACACATATACTAACAAATGAAATCAACATACATGGAATAATTAAGTTTACGGTGTAGAACAGAGTTTTCCTTCGGATGATAAACTTGGCAATGTACATGCTGATCCGTCTCTTAGTTTCTGGGTCTGTGCAAATTACTATTCGAGATGGACAGTCCACTATGTCCCAAGTCCCACTCTTAAGGTAATCTGTCATGTCCAGCCCGTAAAATTTGTAATACGTAAAGTTCAACTGGTCTGCCTCAAATGTCCATGACCCGACTTTCATTTCACAGTTCCTGCTCATCGAAAGGGAAAACTCTACGTTGATGTCACATGAGCTTTTGTAGATGGCTGGGGGGACTTGGTAGATGTTCGCGGCACCATCCGGCTGCATTAGTACTACATTTGATTCATACGTTACCTCATATTTACCATCAGCACTAAAAGATTAAAAGTGTAAGCATTAAATAAGAATTGTATGAAAATTAATACATTAGAAACAATTTTTTATGATAATGACAAACAAGATACATCGAAGTCAAAAATATTTATTCAATAAACAACCACTCTAGGTAAAAGGGTAAACATGTTTCAATCTAAAGAAAAATCAGAGACAAAATATATATGCACTTGAGGAATTCACAATTGGGTCATAAAATCGTCTGAAAATAAAAGTTTAATAAAATGGAAATGTGTCTGAAAATACACAATTTGACCTTTAGCACTCCTGAAAATATGCACCACATCACTAGGAAGACATTTACATATATCTAGAACATCACAATGTCCCATTTATACGATACAATATATAAGATTCAATATGGTGAGAGATTAAGAGAAATAATGTTTTTCATGGAAGACAAATTGACAAATGTTCATATACACTACAAATTCACAAAAACTCATTCAATATACACGAACAACAGTACCATACCCAAAAATGCATAGACACAAAGGGATTATTTAAACAGTACTTAGAATAAGCAAAGACTTCTACGTAATCAAAATAGGGAGCTTTATTAGCAACTCTTTAATTCTGAGTGTTGGATTGGCTCGATGACTGGAAGTTAATTAAGGGAAGACATGAGTTTATCGATGATAGCGTCCTGATCAACGACGGAGAAGATGTTAGGGGCTTGGAGGAAGATCCCCAAGGTACCTCCAACGGTGACGAGGAGGAATATGACCAGTAGGAGGCGGTCAATCACGCTGGCCACATACTTCCAATCGTCAATGATCTGTGCAATAGAAATACATGATTTGAAATACATATATGTAGAAAATTCGTTTATGCACAGGACCCAGTTAATTATTCATACTGTGGACGTGATATTTGCTTAATAGACGATGGTCCACCATAACTAGAGGATCAGCATTACTTTAACTCGTTAAATGGCTGTTAATAAATTTTATATGATAATAGTGTACTCACCGTGTCGTAGTGGTCGTGCTTCAGAGTGTGTTGTCGTATAAACTTAAGCGCCTCAGAGGCTCTCAGGAAATCCTCCCCAAACACGTCTAAAGAGGAAATTGTATCGTTTTTCTCAGTCAAACGGTGATCATCTGCCTGTGCAAGGTGTATCTTTTTTATTTCCAACAGTTTTCGTTCGATTTCAGGTGTTCTGTGTAAAGTTCCTTTGGGAGTGCTTTTGCTTGATTTCTCATTCGTGTCATTCAATGGTCGATCCTGCCATCTTGTTTCGTGTTCTGGTCTGGTCATGAAGAGGGCTTTAGGGAGGTAGTTAAGGAAGACGACTCGAATCCACCTCGGCATGGTGTGAGTTCGAGGAGTCCTGTAGTTCTTGTTTATTACAAACACGGTACAACCAATGGCTATGATAGTCATGATAAAGTTGAAAAGGAGGTATTTGGCGATCAAAGGTATTGTCAAAGCAGGTGGCAATATCTTGGAAATGAGAAGAAGAAACACAACCAGGGCTAAAAGAATGGAAATACACATCGTGATCTTCTCTCCACCATCGCTTGGCAATGCAAACGTACAGACACTAGCAAATGAAATCAATACACATGGAACGATGAGGTTTACAATGTAAAACAAAGTTTTTCTCCTGACGACAAACTTGACGATGTACATATCTCTGATATCACCAGACACAGGGTCTTTCTGCTCTTGGATCCAAGCGGGACTGTCGATGATATCCCAGGTTCCACTACGTAGATAGTCAGAGAAATCCAGTGTCCTTCTATTGAGGTAATATGTGAAGTACAGTTGATTTTTTAGAAACGTCCAAGATCCAAATTTCATTTCGCATTCTTGCTGATCGAACGGGAAGTACTTGACATCAATGTCACATGACGACCGGTAGATGGCGGGAGGTATCCAGTAGGTCAGGCCGTCATAGTTCATCACCACATTCGATTCGTAGCTCACTTGGTATTTCCCGTCAGCGCTAGTAAAATAAAAAACGCGCTGCAGATGATTTTCAAAAAATTCCCGCGTTTGTTTCTGATTTGTTGGTTGTTTGGGCCCATTATTTTCATTTGTTCGGTAGAAAATAGAAATGATAATAGATAGAGACACACACAATAAATGAAACATTTACTTTTAAGCACAGACAGATAAACATAATGATGAACAAGACCAGTTAGATACAGATAATATAGATATATCTCAGGCTATAACTTATGCTTAGTTACAAGCGAAATTCAACGTTATAGAATGATATTTCAGTAAACAAGGATCAAAAGTAAGAAATTGCACAATATCTATTCACTCAGGAAATCAAACTCAAACAAACAGAGAAGAAACTTACTTGTTGAATAGGACAATATCAGGTCTCCAAGCCTTAGAGTGATTTATTCGAATCGTTTTAATTCCGCCATATTTGTCTGGGTTCCAAGTAAGTTGGTAATCATACCAGTACTGTAAAGATAAACACAAACCTACAGTGAAGGTAAAGTTAAACCAAGCAGTGTGATTGTTTACTCACATCTATGATTTAGAAACTTTTTTAGATTCATAACCGATATGGTCATTATCTCTTAAATTATGTTTCATAACACTTACCATTTGTAACCACACATTTGTTTTCATTATTTGATTCTTCTCATCCTAAAAGAAAATTACAGCTTTATAACCTACATGTGTATGAACTCACTAACCTGATGGTCTGATTGAGTTAAGTCTACATTTAGGTGCAAATGTCCAAAGTTCTGGATGACCTTGATACTAATAACTTACCACACTGATGAGCTGACTAAGGGCCAAGTTAAACTGGACCTCGATGGACTCATTGATGTTCTTGACCGGGCGGATCAGCGGGTTATAGTTTTTGTCATCGAACAGGTACTTAATGAGCTTCACCTCGTCATCACTCCCCAGACCTGTCAAATAGGCAAAGTACAAATATCATCAGCAAATCCGTTGTTGGAAGTACAGGGGCAGTGGAAAAATTAAGATAACACATTACACAAGCCAACTAGAATTACTTAGACATTATCCAGGCTAACCAGAATTATTAAGAAATTACCTCGACCAACCAGAATTATTAAGAAATTACCTAGGCAACCAGAATTATGAAGAAATTACCTAGACCAACCAGAGTTATTAAGAAATTACCTAGGCCAACCAGAATTATGAAGAAATTACCTAGACCTCAGCCCAGAGAAATATTAAAGAAATTTACCTAC
>CAJDSM010027520.1:0-11689 GCA_903981925.1 Ostrea lurida | reverse complement strand
GCCAGAAATATTAAGAAATTACCTAGACCAGCCAGAATTATTAAGAAATTACCTAGATCAACCAGAAATATTAAGAAATTACCTAGACCAACCAAGATCGATTACACATATCTAGATAAACCAGAACACAGGCCAAGTAGAATTATAGACATTGCCTAGACGAACCAGAATTACGTAGACAAAGATATAAACAAACAGGAATTATAAAGACAATGATTAAATACTTCGATAATCCAGAATTATGAATAGACATTATCTTGACCAACCAGAGTTATAAAGACATCACCACACAGACCAACCAGAATTATATAGCCATTAAGTAGACCAACCAGAATTATAACTAGACATTAAGTAACAACCAAATTATTATAGACATATAGTAGACCAACCAGAATTATATAGACATTAAGTAGACCAACCAGAATTATATAGACATTAGAGTGACCAACCAGAATTATATGAGTGACATTAGGTATGATTCCAAACCAGAAATTTATATAACATTAAGTAGACCAACCAGAATTATATAGAACATTAAGTAGAGCCAACCAGAATATATAGACATTAAGTAGACCAACCAGAATTATAATAGACATTAGGTAGACCAACCAGAATATATAGCCATTAAGTTAGACAACCAGAATTAATATAGACATTAAGTAGGACCAACCAGAATTATATACGACATTAAGTAGAGACCAATTAAGAATTATTTAGAAATTTCACAGATCAAGCCGTAAATTACCGAGACATTATCTAAAACAACCAGAATTAAATAACTACTAAAAGTATTACAAATATCTAGACCAGCCAAAATTATATAGACATGTAGACCAAATAGAATTTAATAGATATTACATAGATGAACTAGAATTATACAGATATTGCACATATCTAAACAAACCAGAATTACATACATATTACACAGACCAACTTTATATCGACATTATACCGATAAAACAAAATTATATAGACATTGCAGAGACCAATCTACAAATACAGATTAGAATATTAAATAGACATTATGTAGACCAACTAGAATTACAAATACTACCCAGATCATATAAAAGTACAAAGATATTTAAAAGCATTAGGGGTACCAACTAGAAATATTCAGATAATTAATTCTACAAAGACATCCTAAACGCACATAGACATTAAATTTTAGCATTGTAATTACATAGACACTCTGTTATACAGGTCAACCAGAAATACATACTAGTATACAGTTAGCATTACTCACAACAACCAAAAACATAGTTTACAGTAACCAAATTTAGACAGACTATGTACATTACAAGACCAACCAAAATACAAAGATAATGAATATACATGTATGAACCATTTTTTCATCGCTCATTGGACCTGCCGGCAATACAGAAAACACTGAAGTCAGTGCATGTTCGTGAAGCCTTAGTCGTATTCTGTACGCGATCTAGTGGAAGCGGGCCCATCAATGTGTTGATAGTGTGTAATAAAGCTTAGTGGCAACGTGGAAGTGAACGTCAATATCAGAATTCGTATCATCTCCTACTAAATGGCCAGGATGATTCAATATGCATGGGCCGCATATATCTGTCCGAATCCCCAAATAATGCCCTCCTATTTTGTGTTGTATCTCAAAAAAGATAATTCTTGACTCCCAATCATTCGTTTTATTAGTCAATATAACATAAAAAGCTCCATTATTTCTTTTGTAAATTGATCCTTCTGGGGATAGAACTTTGACTGGAGGAAACGGGGAGACATGAACCTTACCGGGATATGCAAAGAAACAAACGACAGCATATACAATGACGTATGGGAATTTGGCCGCAGTTCATTTTAAAGAATACGAATATGATACAAAAGACCTGAAATCTCGTACATCAATTATTTACAACATTGAAATATCGTACAAATATTAAACGTTATAGTGACAATGCCGTTAGAAACCGATGACCGACTACGATAGAATGCTTTAACAGAGGTGAACTAAATAAGTCAAAATCAGTTAAATAGTGATTGTATTTCCAAATTTGCATAGCCATTAGAACAAGAACTTGCATGCAATGGCAGACTATATATTTCGATAGCTTACAATAAGTGCTTATCTAATTTCATATTTCTATTTCATCTCTTATTTAAATTTCTTAAATTAAAAAAAATGTCTTGATATCATGAGCACGGTTTTAATACTTGTATATTGTACACGTAGGAATATACAAAGTATGTTTACTTAAAAGTTGTAAAGATCTACACACCATCCTCCTTGTTTGTTAAAGAAACTGATTTGAATGCTGACAGAAAACAAACATATTACACCAGCTCATATTTACGAAATAATCCTCTAAAAGCCGGAGTCAGTTAGAGCAGAAGAACAACGTTAGCATTAACTTTGAGTTACACTCTAATTCTTGCATTACCATACATGAAATATCCATAAATTTTACATCATAAAGACAATATCGTTTGAACAAAGCAAAAACATTCCTCAGATCAGCATCATGAATGCCATTCATTGACTATAAACCCAGTTCTTATTTCAGCACGTTTTCCATACACAAGGTGTTCTTCAACGCAGCCATGTGCTGGTTACGAGAAGTATCGAGAATCACGCGAGAAATCAAAGTGAACACCTTGATAATAAAGATCCTCATGTGTTTGTTTTATTTAAGTGTATCTGTCAGATATTTCTACAGTACACACTTAGTTTGGATGAACTCTTCAAACAAACACATTAAATCAATGGTTTGTAAGGACCTACCAGAGAGAACTCGGGAGCAAAAGCCTGAAGGGGAGAACGCACGAAAATTAAACAGGCAATACAACGGAGCGATAAACTACCCACAATAAACCTAGAACGAACCATGTGCCATCAGCCGATGATTGCAATTAATACAGCATGCAGGCATCTCGATTTCAAATTAAAATGATTCCATAAAATTATTTCTGTCGTGATTTTAATGAGACGTTTTAATGAACACGTACGTATAGCCCACACGCAGTTGATCATATAAGTGTTAATCCCATCTTTATCATAAAAGTACTCACCGGGGTCTACCGGAGACCCTGCTAGACCCCACACCAGGCCCATCAGGACCACGGACTGACCGGCAAACATCACATCAGCAATGACGGGACCCGAGGACTAGCGGGAAGCAAGACCGCTTTCATTGTGACGTTAATTGTAGAGATCTTTACTTCCTATTGATATGTATTCTGTGCTCGCGAATCGATTTGAGTGGCATTATGAACATTTCTACTCTGTGTTGCATTGTGTTCCAAAATGTTATGCAAATAGATCTACACAGAGTTCTCTCAATATATTCGACGATTCTTGTCGATGAACTCTCGTTTTCAAGACATCTTTATAATCCTCGCTCCCTACACTGGGATAAGAAACACTTATTCATCGTATATTTAATTATTTACCTAAGAGTCGGAGGAATTATTACACATGAATTTATTTAACCAATTCTGAAAGAGACAAGAATATTATGACAAATACGATGGATCTAAAATATCGAATACGGACAACTCTGCTTCAAATTGGTCCCAATATCTCGAAAGAACACATGGGACTGGCTGTACTTTCATGTGGATATTACATGTATATGCAATTAAAATTCACGGTACCTTCTTAAGGCTAAAGTGAGGGATATATATGGACTTGCTCATTACAACAAAATGCTGGTTACCCTAACTTGATACTTGGTTGCAATGCATTGCCGTGTCTCGCAATATCATGATTAATTGTAAGGGGCACATTCTATTAGCAAGGACAACGCAGTAAACAGCCACTCTCTTCCCATTCCGTACCTCATATTCCCGCCCACTATTACAATCAGCTCAAGATGACATGAATGTTCTCTCCAATTAAATTGCCTGACACTTATAAAGGATATCATTCAACTTCTACTAATACTTCTGAAATTTACACTTCGATCTCAAATGTACACATGATGCAAATGAATATCTAGCGTATGTTCTTAATTGAAAATCAAGACTTCTACATAGTAATTTAGCAATTTATTTGTACGAATTCATTTAACGACATGGTCGGAAATACCCATGAGAGGAATAAAAATGCCGAGAGATACACGAAAAATAGTATTGTAGATAAACTTTCTTAATATAAACCTTAAAATAACTTTCTGTGGTAACAGAATTGTGATATCAGCATACAATCTTAGCATTTTTATTCCTTTCATCAAGAAGACTGTACATTCAAATGAAATACAATATACATGTAACAATAAAATCTGAATAGGATATACTGAAATAGACCACTTAGACAGTATCGTACTTCCTCGACTTCATACAAAATCTGAAACTTAGGAGTATTGAGTAAAGTGTAAAGTATAGAGCTCTCTCATGCAAAGCTCTGGACTTAGCTTGAGGTTTAGACTTTTTAAAATGCCTTTTCCGTATTTTTTTTTTTTTATTGTTCATTGGCTTTTCAGACTTATGCTTCATGCATCGCTGATGAGAAATTATTCTTCGAAATGTGTCACTTTCAGTGCACCAAAATTTCATTTACGCGTACAATTTTTTTGCCTTGACTTACGTGTATCTATGTACTATGTATTATCTATAATTCCCTGCATATGGTGTTGATGTTTCTGATCTGATTCGATACGTAGCAGCAAGTTCTGCAAATGCTGACTGTTTTAAATAGTATCTTTTAAAGCCAACAGTTCGTAATTATTACTGGATGGAACGCTCTCCGATGTGTTTCCCCCGTGGGGACCCGTGTTATAATAGGTTCTCAGCACCCCTTGCTTGTCGTAAGAGGCGACTAAATGGGGCGGTCCTTCGGATGAGACCGCAAAAACCGAAGTCCCGTGTCACAGCAAGTGTGGCACGATAAAGATCCCTCCCTGCTCAAAGGCCATGAGCGCCGAGCATAGGCCTAAGCCTAAATTTGCAGCCCTTCATCGGCTAATGGTGACGTCTCCATGAGTGAAATATTCTCGAGCGGGACGTAAAACAATATACAACCAACCAACCAACTGATGTATTTCAAATCAATTGTTAGACCGCTCTTTACACAGTTATTATAAGACTATAGGTTACTCATTTTACCAGATCAAGCCATAGATCTAGAATTCACGGCAAGTGTGATTGGTGAACAGGGGATGTTTACTCCTCCTAGATATCTCATTTATCCGGGCATTCGTGGTTGCCCTCCTCTTCATTTTGATATTTTTTTATGGAATTATGAGAAGGATCACTGTGTGTTATACTCATTTTTCCATACATCCAGATAAATAAAGTGGTCTATTTCAACGGTTGGGAATTCCAACAGAAGTGAAAGTAGAATGTAAAAGTAGACTTCATCTCTGACAATGCATGAGCTTATGAACTGCAACGCTTTATGCCGGTATACTTTTCACGAAGCGCTAACGTCCTTCGTGAAGTTTGCCTTCGTGAAGTTTCGCAGTGTGTTTTTAGATATGAAATTTATTTTTTCAATTAAGTATGCAATCTTTTTAAAAGGTATCCATGTCGTCCCCGATTACATATATAATATTTTGAGTTTGGGAACTTCCGAAGGAAGCTAGGCATATGTATTTACTATTTACCCAATTCAACTTTAGAAAACATAGACAATTTCTTTATTTGAAGGCGAGGGGAGCACGGCACGGGGATACATAATTCCATTTAAGGGTGCAGAAAACCCTTTTGAGTCGAGCAGGTCAACAACATTCACCAATTTCCAATTATGATAACATGACTAAAGTGTCCTTTAATTTGGACATGCAGACTGAGTATAACGACCGTAGGACATCGATTACATGACCGTTGACCGTATTTGTACAGATGGCGCTGTTCACAGCCTGTTGCCCGTATTTGATATCTTCTTTTGTTTATATCCCGATATGTTACCGTAACGGTTTGCTTTAAGAATCGGAGGCTTGAAATTTGACCTTGCTCATGTTGTGGAAGAAACAGTTATCAAGGCGAATATGTCGCTTTCCTATAGAAAATCAAAGCACATATTGATATAAAGTTCTTTCTGATCAGTCATACTATATTATAGGGTTAATGAAATTTATACGATAACTTTTGTTTTTCTGCTTCTGAGCAAGAGTACAAAAGTACATTTCGGTACTCGCATATTGACGGCGATCTACTTATTGAAGCTAAAGGGCTTCACTAAAAAACGGTTTTGCATTTATAAATGGTAGATTACTGCCAATTTGGCTGCATCATATAGGTTACTCTATTTATTCTATTGATATATGCAAAATTAATGAAGACGAACCATGCAAATAACTGAGTGCTCTTCGACAAAAATATCCGCTCCATCTCCCATTGTTTCCGTGCTATACTATGATTCGGAGATTTATTGTGACCGGCTCGTATTTAGTTTCCAGCGCAATGTCACGAAAGACGAATAGTGAGTGCATATTGCAACAAGAACGCATACCATAAACTGGCTCCTAGATTTAGTTAAAGATAGCACGAGGTCATGTCTAATTTGATTTAAAGCCATTGTTTTTGATCTGATGACAACATAACGCAAATTGGGAATTGAAATGACGTTGTATGCGAGACTTACGAAGATAGGAAATGATCGAGTTACGAATGTGTACGTTAAGCCCCACAAACACGATTTTATGACAAGGCTTCTAAATGATATATGTATACGGTGATATCTGACTACTGAAACCAAAGTTTACCTCTCGCTAGTGTTTCCTCCGATACGTCTGTTGTAATTAACAGCAAAAACACGATCCCTGGCAGCCATGTTGTCCATCCGCACGTCATAGTGCATGCTCCTACACAGGCCCTGGTAACATCCTTTACCTCCGTGTACCACTTAAAACCTATTAATACTCCCCCCAAAAAGTATTTTTTTTTATGTATTATCACTTTTCCGTTACATGCAAGTCGCCATCACTGTAAATCACGCATGCGTAGTACAACTCTCAAACTCTGTAACTTTTCCAGCGTCTTCAGCATATGTTACACCGTTCATCTACACGTGCTGTTGATGAAGCGACAATTTGCGGGTGCTTTCTATAATCCCAGCATTAAATTGTTTACATGGCGTTCGCACGCCTGACTCCGGCTCTGATACCTTGGTACTGCGCAATTGATCAGGTGTGGAATATTCTCGCACAAATGACGGCTTCACATACATGTATTACATTCCAAGAGTTTACTTTTGCAGCCGAGATATTTAAAGAACAACTTCTTTCTCTCTTTTCCCGACAAACTGCTCATTAATTTTGTGTTTGATTGTGAACTCGCTCAAGTGCATATTTATCCACCAATCATCATGTCTTGCCACGCATACAACATTCTTATTAAGAGAACACGGGAACAACCAGAAACAAGTGCCCGTAGGCATTTAATTAAGATTTGGTTAAGATTCATTTAAATTGAAATCGATTTATTCTGAAAATGTCAAACAATTGCTGGTATGTTGGCTACGTTCGATTTACTGCTCAGCAAGAAAATCTAATAGTCATGAATTTAAATGATTGTGTCCAATGTCTCCAAACAACCTCACACGTCGCCCTTCGATTAATCGCTCGCTATACAATAACTTCCTCAATTTCCATAATATTTCTTTAGTTTTTATAAAGGTTTTGCATTGTTGTATCAAATTATGTTTTAAAAAATTGTATTACCGGTATAAATTCACAGGGTCTTTTCCGTTTGTTCGTTTTTTGTTTTTAGTCGTTGTTTTCGATTTTTATTTCAATATTTAACGGCTTTCAATCTTATATATGTCCTTTTGGTTTTAATCCATCTCGTCAATTTCNAGTTTGTTCGTTTTTGTTTTTTGTTGTTGTTGTTTTCTATTTTTATTTCTATTTTTATATATGCCCTTTTGGTTTTAATCCATCTCGTCAATTTCATTAACTTCCATTTTAAGGACACAGGATATTCCAAAAATTGTATTAGAATTTGTAAAATTTAATGTTGCTAAAACCCCTTACTTTCCACAGAATGTNATTCCAAAAGTTGTCATAGAATTTGTAAAATTGCTAAAACCCCTTACTTTCCACAGAATGTTCCATGTTTCACGAAACACCTTCATTTTTGCATTCAAATATTTACTTGAAACTTCATTTTAGAAATATTACCTAAAAATTTAAATCCTTCAAAAAATTGTTGCATCGCCCATTTACATTGTTGTTTACTTCATATCGTGGACATCACAAGACTAAGAATTTTTGCGCTTGAAGAAAGTAACTGAACTATAGTATCTTTATATATACATCGTATAGTGTTGTAAGTATCAGTACTAGTATCGTTTTTCAGAATATAATGTAATTCTTGATTTAAAAAGATGTATTCTTATTAAATGATTTCAGAGATGGGTGGGTTTGAGGTGCGGTGATCTCAGTGATGTGATTTATGGTATTTTTCTTGATTTAAAGATTTAATCCTGACCGACATAATATAGATAATCTCTTGTGATTGTTCGTGTTCCCTCTGCCTTATGCTTTTACATACATCGATGACTTCGGAGATAAGACCGTTAGTTGCTCGTGATTGTTTTTCTGGCCGTGGGGAAAATGAAGTTTTTGTCAGAAGAATCAAATCGATTCATTCGATCAAGATACTATCGGATTGTACAATACACAAGGAAATATACGAAGTTTACGAACACAAGTTTCAATGACACATGCTTTTATTAGACCTCTTATGATAATAAACGGGAATATCACTTTCACACCTAGGGTCAGTTACTCTGATTGTTNGTGCTTTTATTAGACCTCTTATGATAATAAACAGGAATTTTAGTTCGTGAAATCATCTTCACACCTAGGGTCAGTTACTCTGATTGTTATGTTTTATGAAGAAATGATGTGCGAGCTAAGGTCTTAAAAATACGTAACTAATAGTAATTCTAAATGAAAATATATGCATATTTGTAAAATTCACTATCTTACATGTATGTAATATTCAAGAAAAACTAATGAAATAATGATACTGATAATAATTGTAATAGCATGCATCAAATAAATGGCTCAAATGATGTAGGTGTATTTTAGAAAATCCAGGAGAAAAATGGCAAAATTCTTAAGAATTAGACAGTTTTTCTGCGGCTTTTTGCGGATAATAATACATAAAACATCAACAGAAAGAATTGATTGTAAAAAGATATTGTGTCATTTTCATTATCGGATTTTGCTTCAATAAAGTTAACATTGATGTTTCTTCATCTTCAAAGACAAAAGAGAAGAAGAAGAAGAAGAAGTCATAACCCGCCCTCTATTGATTGTTTAATACTTGTGCAATACCTGTGTTTAAAGCATTTGAATAAATAGTTCAGTTGAAATATAAGCATAGCTTTGATACGATTTTCATTAATTTAAAACATCGGTTTCAAATGCTAAATAAATCCAATATATATACATGTAAGTCAAAATACTGCATGACATCCGAATAATAATGACTTATCATTTTATTACACAAAATAAAGCTGGCTTGATTTTGTCCAGGTTCTAAGGTAGGAGGGGACAGTTTCGCACTAAGAGGCCCATGGGCCACATCGCTCACCTAGGTGATTTTAAAACGAATTTCATCAATCTTTATTCTTGTGAAAATTTTCATCCCATTGTGTTTCCAAAAGGATCACAACATACTAGTAACTGATAATGAATTCATATAACACAGGTCTGTGTATGCCTTAATGCCAATATGACTAACATGACCTTGCTGTTCTGGTTAAACCAAAGGTCACAAGGTACCCATCAGATCATAGATCTTGGCCTAGAGAAAATCTAATACAAATAATGAAAGTTATATCTTAAATAGTTCAGAGAAATATTGACTACGTCACATTTAATAAAAAAGTAGGCAAAACTAATGGATAAGGTCAAGGTCACAAGTTTTTACAAGGTCTTTCCATAAGGAATCTGTATTAGAAAAATGAAAACCCTGCTTAGAATAGTTTAAGATATATTAAAAAGATGCTGTAGTCTTAAATGTAGGTTGATCTTTCAGTTCAAGGTCATAAAGTAAAAAACTATGGTACAAAATAAAAGGTTTTGTCATATGAAGCATGTATACAAAATATGACAAGGCAGTAACCATGGGAGAGGGGGGGAATTGGGTGCAAGTGCGCCCCCCCCCCCCATTTTAAAATGAAAATGCTAAAACCTCTCAGCTTCCGGGGGCTTCGCCACTGGACCCCCTACCATGCCCGTCCTGGACCTGCTGGGAACTTAAAGCGGTCCCAGACCCAATGAAAATGTTAAAATCTCACCTTCCGGGATCTTCGTGCCCTGGGCCCCCTACAAGAGACCGTCCTGGACCCGCTGGGGGCCTAAAAAGCGGCCCCCGGATCCCAATGAAGAAATGATAAAATATCTGCAGCTTCCGGGAGGCCGGGCCCCCGAAAGGTCTAGTCTGAATAGATATGTTTGCAATATTGTGTATGTTTATTTTTCCTTAAAGTAAGTCAAACTGCTAGCAAGATCATACACCATTGCATCAAATAAAGTCTTATTGTAAAAATGTGAATGTCCTAGATTATATAGTTCAAGAAATGTCTTTAAAGAATTCTCCTATATATGTCAACATATGTAAAATTTTATTCACTTCAGTGGCCCTACCCTATCCCATGGGGTCATTATTTGAACAAACTTAAACATACTCTATCTCCTGAAGCTTTCGTGTAAATTTCAACTTTTCTGGTTCAATGGTGGTGAGAAGGATTTTAAATCACACCACCGTGTTGTTGCATTTTTGTGATCATCTCCCTTTTGATAGGGACCTGACCCTTCATTTGAACAAGCTTGAATACCCTTTACCCAAGGATTTGGACCAAGTTTGGTTGAAAGTGGCCCAGTGGTTCTGGAGAAGAAATTTTCCTTTATAACAACATGTAAAACTTTGATCCCCTATTGTGGCCCATCATATCCCGTGGGAGCATGAACTGAACAAACTTGGATCTACTCTATATCAGGGAACTTTTATATAAATTTCAGCTTTTCTGGCCCAGTGGTTCTTGAGAAGATTACCCTAATTTTGCATTTTTGTGATTATCTCCCCTTTGATGGGGGCCTGGTCCATCATTTGATAAAAATTGAATTCCCTTCACCAAAGGATGATTTCTGCCAAGTTTTTGGTTGAAATTAGCCCGGTGGGTTCTGGAGAAGATGAAAATATTAAAAGTTTATGAACAACCACGACTACACGACAGACAACGGAATAAATTTTGACCAGAAAGCTCTCTTTAAATCCCGTAACATAATTTTAGGATGCATATCAGGTGTAGGTGAGTGAGTTGAGATGCAACATCTAGGTATCACCATGATTCCTAGCATATAGATAGGTACAAATATGAAACTAAGACACGCGATCAGTTGCTGAAGAAATTAAGGTGAAATCATGCATGGTCCAGAAGAGGGTCTGTAGTTCAGAGGTACATTTTGAAGAAGCATTGATTGTGTACAGTGCCTAAATCCCCTCGCATGGTACGCGGATGGGGTTTGGGTGTTATGGATTTAATCAAAGCGAAAAAGGGGCACCTGCTCAGAGCATGTTTTGCGCACCAGCACCAGTAAATATACATTATACATGTAATTTAGGAACATAATTTATTAACTACACGAATATGAAATATAAGTATTGACATAAAAGGGAAAAATCGTTTTTCATTAGTCTACAGTAATCTGACTTTGATGCGTTTCCTATCCACATGTTTCAGAACCAAAAAAAAAAAAAAAAAAAAAAA
>CAJDSM010027509.1:19775-30008 GCA_903981925.1 Ostrea lurida | reverse complement strand
GCAACTTATGTTAATTAGATGTTCTAACTTACATGGGTGTGGCTAGGAATATGATACACTCCCACTCCATCATGTACATCATCTGACCCTTGAGGCGAATGTGGTATCCCTCGTCCTCGTCTGACGACTCCAACTGACCAGTCTTTCTCAACTCCTCTTGTTCTAAATATATTTATAACTCTTTTATATGTGAAATGATTGGGGCACACAACATGGCTTAAAGGGCCGTAACACATTGTCCGATTATTTGGAACTTTTGTGCCAAATATCTAAATATGTACTTCCTTGTCTCTCTGTTATGAAATCATTACATATGATGTACATGTACATATTTTTAAAACTTTGATAATTACTTTGATAATTTCACCTTAATTCATGGTCAAGACACAAATTAAATATCCGTCCTTCGTATGTACAAGATGTATGTAAAGGCAAAGAGTAAAACGAACTGTGATCAATCTCGTAAGTCACAAATAGAATACAAAAACAAGAGTTGGGCAAACACGGACTCCTGAACACACTAGAGGTGGGATCAGTGCTGACCGGTACACCCGCCGGTGAGCCCATTGTCTTGATCAGGTAAACGGAGTAATCCGTAGTCAAATCAGTGTATGAAAAACGGCTTAACAATTGCTATGAAACACATCAGACAACATTTCACCCAATGAGAGACCATACTGGCAAACTAAATCATATAACGATCATAGAATTTCGAATGCTGCCTTTAAACGTGACTGTAGAAACCCATGCAACAAAAACTTATTAGTAAGTCGCCCGCCTCGATTCAAAAACCTATCATACGCAGAACAAGCTCTTGCATATCGAATACGCTGAGACACACACACACCATACGCAGATGATGATGGGACATTGCTACATAAATATGGGAAGTTGACGATGAAAAGCTGAAATCGTCCCATTTGTCATAAAGTTGAGTTGTTAGTTTGCCGTTAATGTCTACGTTCAATAAAATATCCAAGTACGAAGCAGACCTGGAAGACTCTGTGGTGTCTTTTATTTCTAGCTCGTTGGGATATATTACATAATAATATAAAAACAGGTCAGCTAAGAAGGGAACACAATGCGTGCCCATGGGATTTCTAACAGACTGTTGTAAGACTTGATCGCCAAACACTACAAAGATTTAATTCTAGATTGTAAATTGTCCTTTCTACTAGATTTTTAATTACCTATCCTTTTCATCTTGTTTAAGTTGCTTTAGTTGAAATGTCATGTCCCTTTAAAGTTTATTACGGACTCGTGACTATTATTAGCCTTCCAACTAGTTCAAGATATGCAGTATAGCTTCTGTACTACATATGCAGGAGTATATAAAAGAAATTAATGGTCATTTTCAATAGTAATCGATCAATACAGCAAAGCCCTGGGTCCAGAATCCTTAACTGAGAGACTAGGTTTTCGAATTTTATAAAACTGATTTTTATAACTAACTCTCACTTTTAAAAGTTGTTTGGTGACTTTAGAAGAACCTTTTTTAACGACATTTGCTACAAACAGTGACGAAAATTAATGTATGTTTTTATTGTTTGTATAAGTGAATTGAATACAATCTATCAAAGAAATGTAATTTATTCTCATGATTACTCGGTGGAGTCCGTGAATTTCGCAACATTTGTAGAACATTATCTNGATGATTACTCGGTGGAGTCCGTGGGCATGAATTTCGCAACATTTGTAGAACATTATCTCCTCGTTTTAACTATCTACTTTAATTCATTTTTTGATGATCAGGAGTCCAGGTTATTGTACAGGAAATAAACCATTTTCACTATATGAGCCATTAAAATCGAAAGAGCTAATGCCCAGGGTGTTCTTAATAACAAGAAATTTAAAGCGGAATAGTTACAATTTCCTAGCTTGAAAGAAACTGTCGCTTTCACATGAATGTCACAAACCTGTCTTAGCAAATAATCAAAGAATTCATCAAAGATGGTACATAAGTACCTGTAATTGAATACTGGCGGAAATAAAATATTTTTTGACGGAAATGAAAAAAAAAATAGTGGAAAGAAAATGTCGATTCGCGGAAATTAAATGCACCTGCTATTCGCTTATGGAACACTCAAAGCTGGAATTATATATAGATGCATTTGTATTCAANTATGGAATTATATATAGATGCATTTGTATTCAATATCTGACAACTAAATTGGCCATTGAAACTAGCTGGCAGTGTCTAGAGTGAGGTGTAAATTATTTATTGGAGAGGTCATATTCACATGTTGTCTGGAATCTTGTACAATGGAGAACCATATATAAAATTTTGAACAAAACCTCCAGGACATACAATTTAACAGATTTAAAGTAGAATTCAACAATCTAAATAGATATATTCTCAACCAAATTTTCATTTTCGTACTGAGTAAACGCGATAGTAACCTATATAGAGGTTTTCTCATAAATAATTTTCTTAAATATTGGTAATTTTAACACGATTTCTTAATTACGACATGGTTCAGGAAAGATAATCTAAAAGTTATTTCTTGGCCTCGCCCGATCGACTGAAATTAAGCTTTCTGGGGTCAATTAATGTTTATCACCCCCACCCCCCGATACAGGAACGCTGTTCTCACGGTGGTGGAGGGCGTCTGTAAGCAGGTAGCACAAGAGGAAATCAATTTTACATACTTATTTCCCACAGTATTTCGTCGAATCCTATCGATTTCCTAAGACGAGAGTTGTATGGCAAGCCAATTGAGTGAAGGTTTCAAAGGAAATCATAGAACATGTGTTGCACATGTTACGTTTTCATAACTTAAAGAGTGTCTATAGTAGGTAATTTGGATATATCTATATGTAATTTATAATCGTAGAAATAATGTAAATAATGTGTTAATTCTCAGATGGCACCTGCGCCATTGCATTGTTGAGAGGGAGAACATTTTTTTCCCCGGAATTTTGTCAGGGCACATGCATCTATGTCGTGTAGCTACCTCCGCGTGGGATTAAGTCGGGCACACAGGTGATAAATAAAGGCTCACTCGTGTTCTGGTCTGGAAGTGTTAAATCTCTTAGCTCTCGGGGGATGCAGCGTTGCTTAGACCTGACATTTTGGCATCCAATTCTACCATATCTACTCTTTTCCCAGAACTAATTTTTCGCAAAAATGATTAGACTTATTGAAGCTTTTCTATCTATCGCATCAAAGATAATCCCAATCTCTTGGAAAAACTCATTCGGGCATGAACCGAACAAATCCGACAACAAACGCGTCAAAATCGAGACTTACAAACAAACCCACATTCTCATTATCTTTGAATTGATTTTCAACAATCCTGTTTCAACATAGAGAAAAATCATTAGCCTGATTTTATAACTCGTTAAGATGTTGTATAAGTCCAGTTCTGAAGTTGGTACGCTTCACAGATCACAAGAACTAATCTTAATGTGTATTATTTAATAGTGCACATAAATTCCATTGTGCTAGAAACAGTTCATGAACAATCGTAAAATTGCTCTCTGAAGTAAACATGATGAAATTATATACCTACTTAATCTCCCGGTAAGGATAATAGATAATCTTAATAATAATTATAATGAGGATGACTTAATTGATTTTCTTCTTAAAGAGGCACCTAAATCCAGAAGTTAAGGACGAATAACCGTAAAATGATAATTACTGAAGTGAAATTTTAACCCTTTACATGTTTCTGAGCAAAGTTGTTGCAGGGTATATTGTCATTGCAAGTATGACTGAATATTTCAATGTATTATACATATATGCGTCCTAAAATATGCTTTATAGATTGTATTCATTTCCATTTTTATTTATCTAGAAATTTTCAGAGTACGCAATTTAATTTCAAATATTTACAGTCACCATACAATGCTTTGTGAGAGAACATGCATTGAATTCATGCCAAACTTGCAATTGGAGTGTATGGGTTACTTGAAGAGTCAAAATCGTTAACATTTTACCATCTTACACAATACAAATAAAGTAATGAATGTCTGCGTTGTTTGTTTTATGGGAATATATCTATACTATTAAAAATTGACGGACTGAATATTTCTAGAAGTTTTACGTTTGACCCGATAATCGTCAGGAAAATTATGTAATAATAGATAGTTAGCGCTTGCATTATACTGTGAAATTTCATATAGCATTTTTTTTTAAAATAAGCGTGGTTTAATGAATAAATCCATAATATCCTTGATCCGACTTGCACGTTAGGGTCCGTTCCGTATTCCATTTGTACAAGTATTTTAAGCATGCGCGAGGCAGGTAAGGGTAAAAGCAGTACGGTCGAAACCCGAATTCCGAAGAGAGAATTTTTCAGTTAATACTTACTTTCGTGATAACTTTTTGCTACCAATTAAACTAGAACCGTATATTTTTTTTAGAATTCAATTACGAAGGCACTAAACCCGAGTTTTCAGCTACCAAAAAGGAGTAAATCTAGTATTATAAACGTTGGAAGCAAGGAGGTAATATACCGGTAAGTTTGCATAACTGGTAAATTAGTATGCGTATGCTTCCAATATTTATATAAATTCTAGATATACAGTGAAAAGTGTTTGTTTTTGTGTGTGGGTTTTTTTTGGGTTTGTTTGTTTGTTTTTTGGTTTTTTTTTTGGTTTTTTTTTAAATAAGAATAACTGTTTGGCAATGCTCAATATAATCATAATGATAATTAGAAAAACTTTATAATTTAAGTTGAAAACGAAAAAAATTACAAGATACTTTTAAATCACCAATCAATACTTTTAACAGATAGGAAGACAAACAAACCTTGTTTTCGATCAATGTTGCTGGTAAAACTGATTATTTCATTGAGTAATCTTTTCTTTATATATACATTGCCATTTGCCTCGTTATAATTTTTTTTACAAATATTCAGTTTCACTCACCATCAACCCCGTCACTACTGGAAGCGTATGCCGTGGGACTCGAAGGATTTTCCTTCCGTTCGCTTTCACTGCTCTTTTTTAAAAATGCTTCTCTCGCTATTTCTTCAAAAGGGCATCCTGTGCGCTTCAGAGACTTGTAAGACATCAGTTCAAAAACGTTGTTTGTATGTTGTAAAATCTGTAGTTGTAAGAAAATGGGAAAATAAAGCTTTGATATATGGTGAACGTGGCTTGGTGATTTGTACGTCGTTCGTTTCGTGACAGGAGACCGTGAGGATCCGGGTTAGAATAGGTCCTCAGCAGCCCCTTGCGTGTCGTAAGAGGCGACTGAATGGGGCGGTCATTCGGTGGACAGGAAAACCGAGGTCCGTGTTCACAGCAGGTGTGGCACGATAAAGATCCCCCCTGCTCAAAGGCCCGGAGTGCCGAGCATAGGCCTATAATTTTGCAGCCTTCACCGGCATTGGTGACGTCTCCGTATGAGTGAAATATTCTCGGTGGGACGTAAAACAATAAATAATCAATCAATTCAATCGTGACAGGGTAATAATTGTGGGTTCCGCCGTTCGTAACTTGACCGTTTCAATCCTATGACCAAAAAGTCATGACTGCCCCTGCACCAAATGCTGAACATTTTAGAAGGTTGAGTCTCGTGCAACAGCAGGCTTTGGCACGATAGAGAACCCTAACCGCTACTATGTATTTCACCTATGACAGGTAATGTCTCCTTAAGAGTAAACATTCTTTAAGGGACGTCAGAAAAGACAAAGCCGGTCATTTCCGTTTTTTGAAAGTAAAAGCAATATTGAATTCTAATATCTACTTGCTACAATCCTTGGACAGAATTCGTGTCGCCTTTATCACATATCCCAAAAGAAGGCTAAAACATTGGGACAATCCATGTGTATTGAAAGCTTCACAAAGGAGACAAAATATACTTCAGCAGTCAACATCAAATTTACATCTTTTGGGTTTTTTTTGTTTTTTTTTGGTTTTGAAAATTCGTTTTATCATGTATTTGTACTCACCACATCCCAGTTAAAGTCAATAAGTGGACGGGTCATTGAAAAAAGAGTGTGAAGTTTTTGTCCTTTAGCTGATGGAAACACAGCGGCAATCCCAGAGCCGATTCCTCTAATTTCAAAACTCCTAGTAAAGACAATGTGAAACGGAAAGAGGTTAAAAAACACACTACTATTCAACGGAAGCGAGTTCGAAGCGAATGCTTGCTGCTTCACCAATTCTTCTTTGAAAGCGTTATTTTCGAAGTGTAACCTGAAGACCACGTGAGTCGTACTTTCCTGCACCTCTAGACTAACGACATCGATGTGGATTTCCACTTTGTAAAACAATTTTCCCACTTGCCGAATCTGCCCTTTAACGTAGTGGACAAACCCTTTCCTTTTACTCCTATAGTGAAGCGTCAAACCACTTGTGCTTTCGTTTGTACAGAAGAAAGACGGAGGCTTGAGTTTTGGGTAACTGAAACGTAGATACTCATGGAGATTGTCCAGTCCGTTCAAAAAATCACGCATGTTTCTGCCAAGCACACTCAAAATGTTGTCGTAGCCATACTGACCAACAAAACTTACAAAAGACACCCCGAAGGCATCCATGATCTCATCTTCTTCAATGTTCAGAATGAGAGAGCACGCTCGAGCTATGTCAGGAATGATGCTCTCGGAGTACCTTTTGTGTGTTGAAAAAGCCATCGTCTCCACGTGGGCCAATTTCCGAATTTTCTCCCACGCATCATCACCATAGGTTTCCTTTATGTAGATTTCAACTGATTCCAGTAGTAACCCATACATCGTGGACAGCTTTACGTGCACGCGCACGCCATCTGTGTTTCCAGAACGGTGTTCGTCCCTGCAAACACACAAAATAAGTTGGCTATAAATATAATTTAGTTCCAAATAATAAGGATGATTGTTACGTTCTGTTAAAATATCCATCAGTTTGATGCAAATTGCTTCCATTGATACAATGAAATATTTATAAATGCACTCACAAATCAGACGACATCATTTTTTTTTTTATAATTTCAATTCAAGTACATATAACTAGATTTGAAATAAAATATTCATTGCATTGTCCAAAAACTCTGTAAAGAACGCGTTCTGTATAATTGTTTTTGCATTAAATACAAAGAAAAGAAATGTCCTGGACATTTTTCTCTAACTCTAAATATTGCTTTATATATGACAAACGGAAACACGTGATATGACAATGGCTCGTGCGTAATATTTGGATTCACGACAAATGACTAAAAGCCGATCGAGAAGGAGACGCGTCATTTTCCTCTTCGGTCATAAATTCTGGTTACATTTGAAGGATTCTTTTGAATAATGAGTCCCGGTTCCGTAATTAAGACCTGGATAGAAATTCCGCTGTCCCATTGATTACACGCTCAAAAGTTCAGATGAGAGATATCTTCGCGAATTAGCGTCAACAGAGACACATTTAACAAATCACAAACTTTCAGAGAGTTTATTATTATTTTTTTGTTATTATCGCTTTCACTTGTAGCCCCCCCCCCCTCCCCCACACACAGTTACATTTTACATTGAAATTGTAAGTATGAAGTACTTTACTTCAGAAGGCAAAATATATATGATTGGTGAATGCTATATATAAACTACATGCACATGTTCATTCTCATTAGTTAAAATATATTGATTTTATAATTACCGGGTAGAGCTTTTGAACTTACTCTTACATGTAACCTGTACGAGTCCAAATAGGCTACGTTATTAGGTGTTGCAATACAGAATAACGAATGATAACCCTAAATGTGGTTACGTCCTTCAGATGGAAGTTCAGCGTCGAAAAATTCTAAATTTGACGACTGGAGAGTTTGAAAAATGTTCCTCTAAAGAAGGTAAATAATTAAAAAACAACCAAGGATTCTGTGAGCTATCTAAGGTAAAAAAAAAAACTGCTGCCAAGAGAATTTGTTCATCCTTTGGTAAGGTTGATATCAAGTGAATGTGTTATGCAGTTGCATAGAGAAGTGCGGCAAAACATCTATTTCACATAAACATTTCACATCAATACTCAAATATCGACTAAATCAATGAACTGGAAGTTAACAAGCAAAACGAAGCAAAAGGTCTGAATTCGGTTAAGCGCGGTAGGGAACCCCTAGATGAAGACATACACCAAATATCATTTGGCTTTGATGTATAGTGTATAGGCAAAGATAACGAACAGTGATCAATCTTATAAGTTACAAAACAAGAGTGGGCAAACACGGACCCTGGAACACCAGAGGTGGGATCAGGTGCCTAGGAGGAGTAAGCATCTCCTATTGACCGGTTATACCGCCGTGAGCCCTTTTTCTTGATCAGGTAAACGGAGTAATCCGTAGTCAAAATCGTGTATGAAAAACGGCTTAACATTGCTATGAAACACATCAAAAACATAGTTTCAGAGAAAAGGTGCGACGAAAATATTAATTTCACATTAAGACAAAAATATGACTAGGTGACAGTTAACAAGAAGCTGACAAGCAACGGTCCGAATTCGGCAAGTATGCGGTATTTGACCCTACCATATAAAGTAATGTGTAGTTTCAAGAAAGGTGCAACGAAAAATATATTACCGTCTCCTGGAAATACATAGTTGAAGTATTTACAATCTTTTAGACTACTCAAAACATTGACTAAGTCACAATAACAGGAAGTTGACAAGCGAAGAAGATAGTGCGTTTGGGCCCCTATATATAGTTCAAAGTATTATACCCAAGAGGAAGTGGCTAATATGTAATTGCTGAGAAAAATCGACGAAAATATTAGTTTCGAAAGGACGGGACAGAGGTAAAACAATGTATCCCTCTCCTACAAAGCGGCGTTATAAATATTAACCACGTGTATCAACACACCCGTGAGGATCCGGGTTAGAATAGGTCCCAGCATCCCCTTGCGTTGTCGTAAGAGGCGACTGATGGGGCGGTCCTTCGGATGAGACAGGAAAAACCGAGGCCGTGTCACAGTGTGTCGCACGATAAACCTCCCTGTCAATGGCCTAAGTGCTAAATTTGCAGCTCCTACCGGCATTGGTGACGTCTCCATATGAGTGAAATATTCTCGGGGGACGTAAAACAATAAATAATTATCACTCTGGTATCAAGCAAAAGTACAGAATGAGCATCGGTTTTGCTTCTCCAGTGACACGGCCATGGCGCAGGAGGTTTTTTTTTTCACATTTCCTTCCTTTCTGTTGTCACATTCTACTGAGTCTCTGCTTTTTTATAGCCTCAAACGTTGCGAGTAACATTAAAGGGGAACATACACTGGTCAATTTTGAAAGGTATGGAATGTAAAGGCAAAGATAACAAACAGTGATCAATCTCGCAAGCCCAAACAGAATGCAAAACAAGAGTTGGGCAAACACGGACCCCTGGACACACCAGAGGTGGAATCAGGTGCCTAGGAGGAGTAAGAATCCCTGTTGACGGGTCACCCGCCTTGAGCCCATAGTCTTGATCAGGTAAACGAACAATCCGTAGTCAAATCAATGTGTGAAAAACGGCTTAACAATGGCTATGAAACATCAGACAAAATTTGACTCAAATGGTAGGTCATAACTGGTAAACTAAATTGTAATAACGACCATATAAGTTACGAATGTGCCTGCTTAAAAGTGACTGTTGAAACCCCTGCCAACCACACTAAGTAGCTTGCCTCGATTCAAAATCTGGGGAAATGCTTTCATGATGAAGCTCCTATGCTTGTCGCGTATTTGTAATTTATAGAATTAAATAACAGATTAATCACCAATCAAAGAGAGCACATCCTCTTACGAACTATTCTAAAATATGCTACGATAACTTGCCTGGGCCCAGCACAAGGGTCACAATCTTCGGGGGGGGGGGGGGTACCGTATTTTTACGCTCGGCTGTGGAAAAGGATATGAATCAAGCTTTGGATTACGATAGACATATAGATAGTAATTGTGTTATTATAAAGCTATCACAATGTAGGCTATACATCACTCTCATGCGTACACGAGAGAACCGTGCCGCCGTGATCGATCTAATAATCACTTTCCTTTGGCATTTCGCAGACTTTTTTCGGACATTATCATCTGAATATTTCGCTTTATTATCATTATGAAATTTGAATCTTTCACACGAGTTAGGACTATTTGCAAAATTCACTATCTCACTAATGTGTGCCCCAAAAGGGGAATTACAATCGACCATGCACTCAGTATTAGGTGTACAGTAAAACAATATGTCAGATCAAATCTTGATCGCGTTAGAAATAGGCCTTCCAGCATCCCTTGCGTGTCGTGAAGAGGCGACTGAATGGGCGTCATTCGGATGAGACGAAAAAACGAGGTCCCGTGTAAGGCAGT
>CAJDSM010027508.1:0-11032 GCA_903981925.1 Ostrea lurida | reverse complement strand
AAATCTATCTACCACTAGGTGCATTTAAATAAAACCCTGGGGATACCCCGGCAACTTCATCTCTCTGATCCCATCTTAGCGCAAGTCCTTCCATATTTTCTTAACGCTTCGTTTTTCTCGTTTCTGGCTACGTCACCTGCAAATTATGCTAAAATAAAACATGTAATACATACCACTATATATTTATAACAGATATATACATTATCTTATGCGATGAAGCGATTTTTTAAACTCTATAAACATGTACATACAATGCATAATTAACAGCAAATATTCTTTATACAATGTGTTGTGACATTTTCAAATTTAATGAATTAACTAAAGCCACGATAACCATATCTAATGGAATACGCTGTAACTGAACAAGTTACTGGTGAGCATACCCAAACGTCTAACGTATACAAATTTTTATGATAGATTAAGTTAATTGTTATACGAAACACGTTAGACAGTTATCGACCCAAAGACATACTAGTAAACAATATATACAAAGAAAACATTATTTGCCTGTAATGATGGATGCTTCCTTTGGGCCATTTCGTAAATATGTTCCTGTTGGCTTACAAACTTTGTAGATTGCGCTTTCTGCATTCATTTGGTTGTGGTGTAAACCTTGCATGACCCCTAGACAAAGTCCTCTGTCTACTTTATTTCATCCGTCTTTGTGGTAAATTTGGTCTGGTTGTAGATTTTGAGATAATTAAGAACAGGATTGAATCCTCAGCTCAGACTGGTGGCCCTTCGGTCACTGGGACTCATTCGGCGAATCAAATTCTTTCTCAGCTGAAGCTGCCTTCTTTTCTGACTATTGCCTTGAACATCATCATCAGTATATCATGATGGTGTAAGGAGCGACCTCCTCCCTTTCCTAGCTGGGTCTGCGAGTCTTGGATCTGTCTCAGGTGGATAGAATTGACTGATCCGTTTCTTACCTAATTCTCTTGTGCTTGGAGTTGGTACATGCAAGGAGAGGGAAGTGTTAGTTCCAGGTAAAGAAGCAGATTTCAAGTGTAAAGTTTTAACATTCTACCATCCACCATTTGTCCCTTTACCTAAAGCCCCGTCACACATGGCCACCATTCACTACGCTCTCCACGACCTTCAATATCTAAATGATCGTAGAAGAATCGTGGGTGATTATCGATTAAAATGTTGTTCGGAACGTTTGGACAGCAATCACGACCATTGTAACACAACGGCACTGTTCATCATCTATCAATGAAGTCAATTCTATCCACGGATTCTAATATGGTCTCCAATGAGTACAGTACACTGTTTCTACGACTTTCCAAGACCATCGCTACAATATACGACCACGACCACCCACTACATCCTTACGATACCATCTACCGATCTATGCGATTCGTTCTAACGTTTTCCATACGGTGTATACGCACGGACGCTTACACTGTCACTACCCGCGACTGTCTACGATCTCCGCAATCGCAGCCACCGTTTTAGACTTACGCTGTGTCAGATTTAGCTTGATTTGCATAAAACCACTTCATGGATCAGACCATCCTCCTTCATAGCATTGTAACCCATTGGGTGGGGTCAAATTAACTACCTAGCGACCCGTAATGGCAGTGATGTCTCCATATAAGTGAAATATTCTCGAGTGGAACGTAAAAACAATAGATAACCAATCATCAAATAAATTAGCTTTATTATGCAAGGCAACATAGCCTGATGATACTTGTACAATCCTTTTTTTCTGAGACTCACACCATGTTTTCTCAAAGATGATGTAGGTATGTAGTGACGATGTGGTATAATCATGCAAACATATTATAGTATTTCTAATGGTCAATTTCAAACTTGACGTCATATTGTTGAGTTCAAGTGAGAGGACAGGCCAATTTTTGCTATGTTAAACAAGGTTCGAGACTTGTTTTTCATTTTACATAAAGATTGCTTCACCAGAAAATTTACCATGTTTTAACAACAAAATGATTATGTGAGAAACCATTAGAAACTATTTAATGGTGTTCAGAATGAAGTTGTAATTTGACAAAATCTGCTTTAAAACCGAAACGTCACATGGCATATTCAATCATAGGATAAACAAAAACATGGGCTCGCCTTGTTTACATAGCGCAAGAATTGTAGTGTTTTGTATCCCAACTACCTTAGTGAGCATTGTAAATTAAAAAATGAAATCTATACTAAACATTTTAGCATCGAAACGCTGTCCATGTAGCTTTAAATCAAAATTAATCAAATGTTGAATCAGCCCAATTCAACTTTAGACCTTGGATCTGCTCCTAATGGGGAAATGACAGTGACACTGCAAAACCCGGATCCAAGTTTGAGTTTGCAACAAACATACATTTGATGAATGAATTGCAACGTCAATTTCAAGGACAATACTCAAGAGAAAAGATTCAGTGAATGTACAATGATGGTCTATGGTTGAGATTGACAGCTTAGAATTCATTCATGGACAGTCTTCTCCGGAACCCACTCCTGGGCCAATAAAATCATGTGTCAAATTTAATGACAGAGGACACATTTACAAAAATATAACGAAAGGTAAGGTCATATAAAGCTGAAATTACGTGAACATTATAGGTTTCTTTACAATCATGACTCCATGGGGGTGGTAGACCGACGACTAGGGATAACAGATTCATGAACTTTTTTTAACAAAATTTTCTCAGACCAAACGTGGCCATACATACGGAGACTTTCAGTAAAAAGTTCCTGAATTTGAGTAGATCAAGTTTGTTCAGACTTATGTTCTCAGGAGGGTATGTGGCCGAAAACTAGAAAAATGCAGTTAACTAAATGAGGCCCTGTGTCACAGCAAGGTGTGAGACACGAAAAGACCTCTCTGCTCAAAGGTCCTGAGTGCGAGCATAGGCCAAATTTTGCAGCCCTTCACCGGCATTGGTGACGTCTCAGTATTTAGTGAAATATTCTCGGTGAGAACGTAAAACAATAATAATCAAATCAGACCGTTTCCTATAATACAGTAGATTCAAATTTGTTTAAACATGTGTCCAAGAGGTATGAATGGAGCAACAATTGGGAACGATTTGGGTAGATTTGAATTGTTCAATATATATCCTCGGGAAGTGTACAACAAATCAAATTTTATATGATATATGCTGAAATCTTTAAATATCTCTTAAACTAATGTATTACCGTAGCTTTCATATCTTATAATACATTATTTACAGCCAAACCTTGTCGTGTGATGTAATGGTTATGAAACATTTTAAATATTGACCTGAAAGTTCGACTATATTTCTATTTTAAAATTAACTGATGCAGCAATTTCACTTTGTTAATCCGTATGTCCTTTAACAATTTTTGTCAAAACTTAAACTCAAAACCTATACATATATTGATCTTTAAGGAGCGAGTTATATGGGGTAAGTTTTCATCGCAATAAAGATTGTTTCTTTAGTCAAAAAAGAAACAAAGGGCAAAGCCACTCCTCAAGTGAGCGATGTGACCATGATCTATGTTCAAATTAGGATGATCACACTTCCACATTTGTTCTCCCGAGGGATATAACTATGTACATCACAATGATCGTTCCTTCCGAAAATAAATAATCCATTCATATTGACAATATGGAAACACATATATGATATAATAATAATTAGCATCAAAACACCCAGATAGCATTCAACCTAATGACAGAATCTTCTTGCTAATAACATCATTACCACCCACCATAGAAAATGTTTTTTGTGATAAAAACGAATAGGGTGCCAATGTCTTGGAAAGTAGGGTCATGGATGGAAACGTGTAATAATTAATACGGTCATACTAAATCCCTAAATCAATATATAGCAAAGAGGTAATTCTAAATAGTGATATATAGATATGATATGTATATCGCCAATAACACAGAAAGCTCAGCTGCTGACCACAAAATATTGATATTTAAAGTCACCAGCAATTACTGACTGTAATTCAAAGTTTAAATTGCAGACTCTTGCACTCTTTACTATTTCTTTTATCTCTGTTGCAACTTATTGTACACTTTTTTTCCAAAATCATCTGTTCTATGTAAAACGAACTCCGTAATAAAAATGAAATTTTCATGGTTGGAAATTAGAGGAAGCTACTTGAAATAGTAAGTAGTTTAATTGTGTGACGTCGAAGGTGGTACGGTATTCTATAGACATCCAAGGAACAAGAGCACACAAGAAGATGGATAATAAAATCTAGTCATACAACTTTTAAAAAAAAAACCCCTGAATAAAACATATGGTACAGTATATTGGTGACAAAGTTTTGAAACATACAAACTTCTACACGATTATTTACTTATCATCAAGGAAGCGATATATTAGATAATTAACAAAGGGTGAGAGATTAATTCATCACATGTACAGCTGCAGACATTACTTCATTGTTATACTCCAATTTTAAAACCACAACCACTATCTACTAAATGTATCATTATGACCTTGTAGACCATTAATTAGAACATAACGAACAGTATCAATCTATAAAATACAAAATAAAAAATTGGGCAAACACCCCTGGCTTATATGAGGTGTATATTTTTTTTCAGCAAAGAATTATATATCAGATCCCGTTGTCTTACTTCATATGGAGTTATGATGCGGCGTTCCCATACTAGGACCCATTTGGAATCTGTATAATAAGAACACACAATATTACATTTGATATTTTTTCCATAGCTTCAAACATTTACGAACGATGATAAAGCTATATCAAATAGAACGATGATAAAAGCTAATACAATGAGAGAATACATGATACAGTCCTCAAAGCTAGAGATCATCAAATCCATCTAAAAACTGAATTAAAGTAATACTAATTACCTATGTGTATATATAAAAGAAGTGCTAGCAAGTTGATTTAAAAGTTCAGTAACTTAAAAACAAAAGATACAGTACACTCAAAAGCAAGCAATCATCAGATTCATTTAAAACATGAAATAAAAAATGTGATACTAATTAATTGTTTGTATATATTAAAAGAAGTGTAAGTTGATCTAAAAGTTCAGTAAATAAATACAAGATACGGTACTCAAAAGCAAGCGATCACGAAATTCATATAAAACCATGAATAAAGAGTGCAAGTTGATTTAAAAGCTCGTAACACAAAAATAAAAAGTATCACTATTCTTCTTGCAAGGTTCAACATTTCTGATAAAATTTTCTTCATTTGTATTATCTTATACAGCTGTATTAACATCTCTTCCACGGTTGTCTTCTCTTCCAAATCATCAGAATATGAAAAATAAAATGGAGATTGAAACAGAAATATAAAGCCAATGAAGAATGCTAATAAGTACATTGAATACAAATGCTCAGAACCAGTACAGAAAATGAGACTTTATCCATGTCAGGAAACTGAAACATACCTAAATAACCTCCCATTGGTGTGTCGCCTTCTGTACACGAGGAATATCGTACATTTATTCACTCATATTCAGGGAACAACGCAATAGTGATCAAAGCAACGATCTTGAAACAGTAATACTTCTTGTGTATATCTTGGCCATAGAGCTTGGTGTTATATGATTCAGTACAACTAAATCATCAACATTTATATACCTGTTACAGAATTATTGAAGTTGCCACAAAACTGTAAGGAAGGAAAGACCATCCAAGCTGTTCAGTCTTGAATTCCGAAGCTACATGAACATAGCAGATAGCAATCCAAGCAGACCTGCAAGATAATTACTTTTCACCTGTTAAACTAGTTCATTCAAATTGTCATATGCTGAATTTCTAGATTTCAACATTATATGAACGGCAGCGGCTTCTTGTATTTCACATTCACTTTAATTTCATATATGTTAAAATCCCATTTTGAAACAGATCTTGATCACTTGTAATATTGTACATTTTATACAATAGCTGCATATTGAGTAGGAATTTAACTTCCGATGTTTAGCCTCTACCATTACCATTGTATACAATTAAAAAAATACAAATTACAAAAAATCTTTTTTTGAAAATACACGAGGGTATGGAACAGTAACGCTTTGCTCATTATACTATATTCATGAAAGAATGCTGAGTGTGGAACATTGCGATTTATAACCTCATGTACATTTTTAAAGTTTATTGTTTTTTACCTTAGCATCATTCAATTTGTGAGATATCAAGGCAAAGTAATGAAAATGTTGAATAATAGATAGTATGAGCTCTAAAATTCGTGAAATTCTGTAAAGATAATGAACCACAATATTAATGTAAGTTTATGGAATTCGAATCCAACCTGTTTATCTAACTTTTAGATTTGGATCATTATGTTTGAGGAAATAAGGGATCACTGAATAAATGAATATAGAGCAATATATTCATATAGCTAATAATAAATAGGGTACCAACTTCTCTATAAATATTTCAATCACCAAACCATTATTTGTCCATGACAGTCAGAATTTTAGATTTAAAAAACATCACTTTAAAGGCATACCAATGTATATTTCACATGCTTTTTTTTTCTTTTTCACCATTGAAGCTTCAATAAATGATAATAATGATAAGATTACAGGAAACGCTCAGATCATTCAATTCCCGTCAGATTATTTGAGCTGATGAAAATTAATCAACAATAAAAGAAAGTGTTCTTGTAGTAGTATGTGATACAGTGCATTGCAATTGCTATTCTTCAAGAGAGTAATTCAAACTGGTAATATATTTGAAATATATTCTCATCATCTGTTACTTTTAAAACCCAGGATAGAGTCTGATCTTTCTAAAAGAATAATCTAAGGATCTACTCTTAAGTCCAAGGCTGTTAGGTACTGTTTTTACATAGTAAAATTTGGTTTACAAAGTAATCATGAAGGCCAGACGATCATTTATATCAGTTTGCATGGTAGAAAGAACGTGCTTCACAGATACCCTGATCCAGTGACAATGCTAATCTTAGGCGTGGATCATGGGACGGTCAGCATAGGTGTACTCTTCCATGGAACCTGACGCCCGCTTCGTTCGTCGCAAGGCCTGTTGCCTAGCACTCGATTTGTATGTGTTTTGTGACTAGATTACGTTCTATACTTTTACGTCGCCATTTATATATAAAACAACATTTCGTGTAACAGAACGTGATCAATGATAGACTGAAAATATCAGACCTGTGTAAGTTTGGATTAGTGTACTGTACCGGTAGGAATAAGAGAGTCGATTAATACAAGGGAGGCCAAGTACTTTGATAAATATAAATCATCCTACCGCTACCCATTTTGATGCACCAATAGCAAAGTCGACAAATATTGTTATCTGCAGGCTATGATAAACCGAAATGTTGGGAAATCCGAAACAGAATTAAAACTTAAAAACTGTAACGATATAGCCGAAAGACAAGATCAAGTATGCTGAGGATTAAAATATAGATCTAATATCAAATAAAGATCCACATTGTTGGACAAAACAATCATTTCTGAGGAAATTGCTTTCTTATCTCATTTTGCAAGAACAAACAGATTATAGGAAGAATGATGTGTTATATGTGCTTATATAGAATATTACAAATATTAAATTAAAATAAAACTATTAGCCTAAGGTGTGGAAATAAGAATCATGGGAAAGGGGCTTTGTCATCGGCATCTCAAAATAGCAAGAAAGTATTAAGTTGTAATACAGACTCGTAACCGTAGTTGACAGTCATTTCATTGTTGACCGTCGACAAGATATATTTAGAAAAAAATTTCTAACATCCACAGTTAAACTATATTGAAAATCCCGAGGCATCAACAAACTAACTGACTTGTCAACAATTTTCCTGTACGTGAAGGAAAGTGGACATGGTCTTGAAAGTCTTTAAAATGCTTTATCTATTCAAGTGTAAGGTCGTTCCCCTTTAAAAAATGGGATGCCTCGGCCAAACTCAAACATGAATTTTCTTACCAGATTAATATTAACAAACCTTTAATTGAATTGACAGTGGAAGAGATGGAAATTGGGATTATACGTCAGAATACATTACTTGACTTATTTTCAGAGATATACTTAGTAGGAAATTGAAAAAAAAAAATTTTTAAAACAATCCTTTAATCCCACAAGTAACATTCATAGGACTGATACTTTTCTTTAAATATATTCTTTCAAGGTCAAACAATGAAAATGATTCTTGGTCAACTACGGTTACGAAACGCTGCATATGCAACATTAAATCACCTATCTTTGCATATGAATCGTGGCTCGATGACAAGGGAGCCCCCTTTTTACCATGATTCTTTATTTCCGACACCGTCTTTAGCTTATAGTTATCTACTGATTTATATTTGTAAATTTCTTAAGCAAATTATAAAAAACGATCATTCCTCTATAAAATCGATTTGTTTTCTTGCACAAATGAGAGGTAAGAAAAGATATTCTTTTAGGAAAGATGTTTTTGTCAAACATGTGATCTTTATTGAATTTAGACCTCCATTTTATCTCCCTCAGGCATTAGCTCTATCCTTCGCTTTGGCCAACTAACATTATTCAGTTTCTTTAAAGTTTTTAATTTCATTTTCGGATTTCCCAACATTTCGGTATTTCATCATCACTGCAGATACATAATTTGTCGAACCTTGGCATCTGCGTGCAGCAAAATTGGTACCGTATATGATTTATGATTTACAAGAATTAAACTTTTGCCTCCCGTGATATTAATCGACTCTCTTTTCCTCCGAACATGTGCTAATACCAATCTTACACCAGTGATAATTTCAGTCTATATGATCACGTACTGTAACACGCAGATGTTGTCTTCATATATTAAAAATGGCGAAGTAACAACGATATGAAACGTAATCATAGCTCCAAAAAAAATACAAAATCGTGTTAGGCAACAACGGCCTTCGGACGAAAGCGAAGGAGCAGGATCAGGTGCCATGCGAGGATAATCTCCTGCGCTGACCGGGTCCCATGATCCACCTAAGATTAGCCATGCATGATACAGGACTCTGTAGGAACAGTCTTTTAATCATCAAACTTGATTTAAATGACTTCTAGGGCATCATGATTTACTTTGTAAAACAAATATTATCACTATGTAAAACAGATAACCTAAGCAGCCTTGACTAGCATATCCCTTAAGATCATCTTTTTAAAAAGAATCAGACTATAATGCCGTTGGGTTTTAGAAAAGATACAGATGATGAAGAAATGATTTTCACAATTAATTATACCTAGTCTGAATTACCTCTGCTTTGAAGAAAGCAATGCAATGCACCTGTACATATTACATACTACAAGAACACTTTCTTTGTTGATTTATGAATTATATTTTCATCAGCATCAAAATAATTCTGAACGGGATTGAATGATCCTGAGCGTTTCCTGTATCTTATCATTATTATCACTTATTGGAAGTCTAATGGTGGAAAAAGAAAAAAAAGCATGCTGAAATTAACATTGGGTTAATGCCTTTAAAGTAGCGATTGATTTATTTTAAATCTAAAATCTAAATTCTGACTGTCATGGACAAGATAAAATGGTTTGGTGAATTGAAATATTTATAGAGAAGTTGGTTACCACTATTTATTATTAGCTATATGAAATATGTGCCTCTATATTCATTTATTCAGTGATCCCTTAGTTTCCTCAACATAAATTGATCCAAATCTAAAAGTTAGATAACAGGATTGGATACGAATTCCAAAACTTACATACTAAAATCTTGTGGTTCATTATTCTTTACAGAATTTCACGAATTTTAGAAGCTCATACTATTTCTATTATATCAACATTTTCATTTACTTTGCCTTTGATATCTTCACAAATTGTAATGATTGCTAAGGTATAAAAACAATAAACTTTAAAAATGTACATGAGGTTATAAATCGCAATGTTCCACACCAGCATTCTTTCATGAATATATAGTATAATGACGCAAAGCGTTACTGTTCATACCCTCGTGTATTTTCAAAAAAAGAGATTTTTTTGTAATTTGTATTTTTTTTTAATTGTAACAATGGTAAATGGTAGAGGCTAAAACATCGGAAATGTTAATATTTCCTCATCAATATGCAGCTATTGTAAAAATGTACATATTACAAGTGATCAAGATCTGTTTCAAAGACTGGGGATTCTTACATATATGAAATTAAAGTAGAATGTAAATACAAGAAGCGCTGCCGTTCATATAATGTTGAAATCATAGAAATTCAGATATGACCAATTTGAATGAACATAGTTTATACAGGTGAAAAGTAATTATCTTTGCAGGTCTGCTTGGATTTGCATCTGCTATGTCAGTAGCTTCGAAATTCAACACTGAACAGCTTGGATGGTCTTTCCTCCTTACAGTTGTGGCAACTTCAATAATTCTGTAGCAGGTATACTAAATTTGGATGATTTAGTTGTACTGAATTCATATAAACACCAAGCTCTATGGCCAAGATATATACAAGAAGTATTACTGTTTCAGATCGTTGCTTTGATCACCTATTGCGTCTGTTCCCGAAATATGAGTGAAAAATGTACGATATTCCTCGTGTACAGAAGGCGACACCAATGGGAGGTTATTTAGGTATGTTTCAAGTTTCCTGGACATGGATAAAGATCTCAATTTCTGTACTGGTTCTGAGCATTTTGTATTCAATGTACTATTTAGCATTCTTCATTGGCTTTATATTTTCTGTTTCAATTCTCCATTTTATTTTTTCATATTCTAGTGATTTTGAAGAGAAGACAACCGTGGAAGAGATGTTATATAACAGCTGTATAAGATAACTACAAAATGAAGAAAATTTTATCAGAAAATGTTGAACCTTTGCAAGAGAATAGTGATACTTTTATTATTTTTAAGTTACCGAGCTTTTAAATCAACTTGCACTTCTTTTATTCATGGTTTTATATGAATTTCGTGATCGCTTGCTTTTGAGGTACCGTATCTTGTATTTATTTACTGAACTTTTAGATCAACTTACACTTCTTTTATATATACACAACAATTAATTAGTATACATTTTTTATTCATGTTTTAAATGAATCTGATGATTGCTTGCTTTTGAGGTACTGTATCTTTTAGTTTTTTTAAGTTACTGAACTTTTAAATCAACTTGCTAGCACTTCTTTTATATATACACAATAAGTAA
>CAJDSM010027506.1:1331-12621 GCA_903981925.1 Ostrea lurida | reverse complement strand
ACTTCTGTATCTTTGGATGCGGTTTTACAGGGAATTTTCTTTACACTGCGGCTAATCATTAGCTATGCAATATCAAACAATTCTACTAACTGTAGATAGCACTCCACAGACAATCACTATTGTGGAATCTCTGACATATTATTTTATCTCCAATTAATGACTGTCTTTAAAAGAAACTAGAAAGTTGGTGATTACTAATCAGGTAGCTGCAGAACTGTAGCTCTCTGAAAAAATATTGGGACAAATAAATTGTTTCTTTCCGAAATATGTCCTTTAATCAATAAATAATTACCTTCTGCCATGGAATCTGTCAATTGTTCACCAATGGCAGCCAAAAGTAATTCTTTCCAAACTGATGGCTTTAAGAAACATGAGTATATATACATTAGCAATAGATAAATGCATCTTTAGAAGACATATTGCTTCCATCATTTCATTTACTTACAAAAAAAACCAATTTATTGAACACACAGTTTTTTTTTATCATGATCAAAACCACAGCTTCTAGTTTAAATAATTTCAATTCTATAAACAACTCAGTGGCAAGTCTTCCAGGGAAGACATGTGTCGCCTGCCTCTTCTTTTCTTTTCAAAAAATATTTCATCATTTAAAGAACATGTATCATCATGGTGGAAAAGTAAATAATTATCATTTTTTGGTCAGAATTTAGCGTCAAACAGGAAGTTGACATGCAGCAGTTTTGAACCTGCATTACACGATACAGTTCTTCATACTGATGCTCTGTGCTAAATATCAGGAAGCTGGCCTGTGTGGTTCCTGAGTAAAATGTGACAGAAATTTGTCCATGTTAAAAATATTCTAAGTTGCGTCAAACAGGAAGTTGACATGCAGCAGGTTGGAAACTGTATTATATAATACATTTCTCCATACTGATGCTGTGTGCCAAATATCAGGAAGCTGGCCTGTGTGGTTCCTGAGAAAAATGTGACAGAAATTTTGTGATGCCAACGCAGGACGACAGATAGTGATCCCTATATGTCGCCTCTGCTAACGCAGGCAGGTGACACAATCAAAAGACAATTAACAAAATAGAAATATTTCATTCTAAAAGGAAAATAAAACATCTATCAAAACATGTCAAATTTGGAACATTCGATCTCAACAGTTACTCATGGTTTCAGATTTAGAACACTTCAATTTCATATGTAATTCACTTACTAAAGTCAGATGTGGAACATCTTCCTAAGTAACCCAATGAGTCTAATATGGAACATTCAAATCTTGTGACTCATCAATTCAAATTTGGAACATTTATATGCCATAAGTAACTCAAAGAGACAAATTTGGAACATACATATCTTGTAAGTATCCAACCAATTCAAATTTGGAACATTTAACTTTTTCAAATAACTCACCCAGTCCAATTTATAACATCCAAATTTTGTATGTAACTCAGCAAGTCTAGTTTACAACATACAAATCTTGTAAGTGACTCACACAGTCAATATAAAACACACAAACCTTGTACACAACTCACAATTTATATCTTACAAACACACTGAGCCCAGTTCTTGTAAATAACTCACCGAGTCTAACTTGGAACACTTCAATCTCCAACACCCTCCAAAACAGTTAGCCTTGTCCTCCCTACAATACATATCACTTCATAAAAACATGTCTATTAATTAGAAACGAGAAAACATTCCGGACGGCACCTTTCTCTTGTCTTTGTTATTACTAAGCACACACATACATGTACATTGGTTTTTCATGGACAACAAAATCAGAGACATTTATATATGTCTCTGACAAAATGTACTTCCATGCTTTCAAATTATCCCATTAATTAGCAAGTGGGCTTAACTTCCNATTTATATATGTCTCTGACAAAATGTACTTCATCCTATTAGCAAGTGGGCTTAACTTCTACAAAAATCAGGGGATCAAAATTTTCTGGCAACATGCACAATTATATGTGATGTCCTTGCTATATATCAAGTTTTCAAACAATTGGATCAGTAGTTTCAAAGGAGTTGAGTTGACAAGGTTATTTATGAGGATTTACGGCAAATTTCTAAGTTCAAAGGGGCATAACTCCCACACAAATTAGGGAATCAAAATTTCCTTGTAATATGCTCAATAAATATGATGTCTTGCTACATATAAAGTCTCTTAGTCTTTAAAATTGAATCAATAGTTTCAGAGGATTTGCGCTGACAAGGTTATTCATTAAGGATTCAAGGCAAATTTATAAAGTTCAAACAGGTATAACTCCCACAAAAATTTGAGGATCAAAATTTCCTGGTAAAATGCACAGCTAAATATGATGTCCTTGCTAAATGTCAAGCTTTGTAAACATTATTAATTTCAGGGAGTTGCGGCTGACAACTTTGTGCGACAGGGGCCAAAAATAATATATGGGGGGGGGGGGGGGGGGGGGGAAGAGACATCAATTTACATGATATTACTATTCAATTTCAACAACATTAACCAACTCTACAGATTTTATTGCTTGAGTTAAACTTACCAAACAGGTCTTCGTTCATTCCTCATTAAGTGGTACGTGTATCGAATATTTAATTTGTTTACTTCAGGAATGTTGTTATACACACTCCAGAAGCCCTGAAAATGGAAACATCAGACAATCATCGGAAAGTATATAAAACTAACTCCAGAAACCCTGCAAATCAAAACATCAGACAATCAAAGCATATAAAACTAATCAGCAAAACAAACCAATAAATAAAAACAAATTATTAAGGATAAAATGTCAGCTAGGAAATACTGAATAGCTAAATTTCAAATGTCACCGACATGATTAAAAAACAGATTCTAATCCAACCGAGTGCTTTAGAATATAAACGAGCATTGAATTTTCCTTCTACAATTAATCACTTGTCCCATTTGAACAAGTGGTAAGAGTTTCACTTGTCGACGGGATTTTTCACTTTCCAGGGGCAATTGGGACAATCATTAATGTAGATCCATGTAGAACTCTTGCCATGCTGTCACATGCAACATGGTCATTTGAGAATGGAAAGGGATACAGTAATTTTGATGTAAATTTAAGAGGATCATACAATATACATTATACATGTACTAAATATCTATATTTGAAACAATTTGCAACTGTCATTTATTATGTCAGACTTGGATTATTGAAACCATCCAGGCTCGTTTATATTCTAAAGTACCTGTACTTGTTTGGATGTTAGTTTGTTTTATTTCATGGTTTGGTTTGCTGATAAATATTTTATATACTTTGGATGTCTGATGTTTCGATTTGCAGGGTTTTTCTGGAGTGTATATACCAACATTTCCTGAAGTAAACAAAATAAATATTAGATACACGTACCACTTAATGAGGAATGAACGAAGACTGTTGGTAAAGTTTGACTCAAGCAATTAAAATCTCTAGAGTTGGTTTAATGTTGTTGAAATTGAATAGTAATATCATGTAAATTTGATGTCTCTTCCCCCCCCCCCCCCCCCCCCCCCTTTTAGGTGGGGAGATATATTATTTTTGCCTGGTTCCTCACAAAGTTTGTCAGCGCAACTCCTCTTGAAATTAATGGATCTTAATGTTTACAAAGCTTGGAACATTTTAGCAAGGACATCATATTTTAGCTGTGCATTTTTACCAGGAAATTTTTTATCTTCAAATTTGTGGGAGTTATACCTGTTTAACTTTTATAAATTTGCCTTGAATCCTTAAGAATAACCTTGTCAGCGCAACTCCTCTGAAACTAATTGATTCAATTTTAAAGACTAAAGAGGACTTTTATGTAGCAAGGACTCATAATGTACCGGTAGTTGAGCATATTTTCAAGGGAAATTTTGATTTCCATAATTTGTGCTGGAGTTATGCCCCTTTGAACTTAGAAATTGCCCGTTAAATTCCTCATAAATAACCTTGTCAACTCAAACTCCTTTTTGAAACTACTTGATCCAATTGTTTGAAACTTGATATATTAGCAAGGACATCACATTATAATTGTGCATGTGCCAGAAAAATTCTTGATCCCCTGATTTTTGTAGAAGTTTAGCCCACTTGCTAATAGGATGAAGTACATTTTGTCAGAGACATATATAAATGTCTCTGATTGTTGTCCATGAAAACAAAATGTACATGTATGTGTGCTTAGATAATAAACAAAAGACAAGAGAAAGTGCCGTCCGAATGTTTTCTCGTTATTCTAATAATAGACATGTTTTTATGAAGTGATAGTATTGTAGGAGGACAAGGCTAAACTGTTTTGGAGGGTGTTGGAGATTGAAGTGTTCCAAGTAGACTCGGTGAGTTTATTTACCAAGAACTGGGCTCAGTGTGTTAAATTGGCAAGATTTGTAAGGTTAAATTGTTGAGTTGTGGTACAAGGTTTTGTGGTGTTTATATTGACTGTGTGAGTCACTTACAAGATTTGTATGTTGTAAACTAGACTTGCTGAGTTGCATACAAAAATTTGGATGTTATTAATTTTGGACTGGGTGAGTTATTTGAAAGTTAAATGTTTCCAAATTTTGAATTGGTTGGGATACTTACAAGATATGTATGTTCCAAATTTGTCTCTTGAGTTACTTATGGCCATATAAATTGTTCCAAATTTGAATTGATAGTCACAAGATTTGAATTTCCATATTAGACTCAATTTGGGTTACTTAGAAGATGTTCCACATCTACTTTAGTAACGTGATTACATATGAAATTGAAGTGTTCTTAAATCTGAAACCATGAGTAACTGTGAGATCGAATGTTCCAAATTTGACATGGTTTTGTTAGATGTTTTATTTTCCTTTAAGAATGAAATATTTCTATTTTGTTAATTGCTTTTGATTTGTGTCACCTTGCCTGCGTTAGCAGAGGCGCATATAGGGATCACTATCTGTCGTCCTGCGTTGGCATCAACAAATTTCTGTCACATTTTTCTCAGGAACCACACAGGCCCAGCTTCCTGATATTTGGCACACAGCATCAGTATGGGAAATGTATTATATAACACAGTTTCCAACCTGCTGCATGTCAACTTCCTGTTTGACATGACTTTAGAATATTTTTAACAATAAACATATAGACAAATTTGTCACAAAATAATTTCTGTCACACTTTCCTCTGGAACACACAGGTCGTTTCCTGATATTTAGCACAGAGCATCAGTAGGAAGAACTTGTATCGTGTAACTGCATTCAAAACTGCCGCATGTCAACTTCCTGTTTGACGCTAAATTCTGACCAAAAAATGAATAAATATTTACTTTTCCACCATGGATGATACATGTTCTTTAAATGATGAAATTATTTTTTGGAAAAGAAAAAGAAGAGGCAGGCGACACATGTCTTCCCTGGAAGACTGCCACTGAGTTGATTTATAAGAATTGAAAATTATTTTAAAACTAGAAAGCTGTGGTTTTTGATCATGATAAAAAAAACTGTGTGTTCAATAAAAATTGGTTTTTTTGGTAAGTTAAATTTGAAATGATGGAAGCAATTATGTCTTCATAAAGATGCATTTATCTATTGCTAATGTATATATACTCATGTTTTCTTAAAGCCATCAGTTGAAAGAAATTACTTTTGGGCTGCCATGTGAACAATTGACAGATTTCCATGGCAGAGGTAATTATTTTATAGATTAAAGGACATATCGGAAAGAAACCAATTTATTTGCCCAATATTTTCAGAGAGCACAGTTCTGCAGCTACCTTGATTGTAATCACCAACTTTCTAGTTCTTTAAAGACAGTCATTAATTGGAGATAAAATAATATGTCAGAGATTCCACAAATATGATTGTTTCTTGGAGTGCTTATCTACAGTTAGTAGAATTGTTGATATTGCATAGCTAATGATTAGCCGCAGTTGTAAAGGAAAATTCCCTGTAAAACCGCATCCAAAGATACAGAAGTGTACAGTTACAGTTTCTATACAACCAATGCCTTCCTTAGAATTTGATCTCTCTTCCCAAGACATCCTGTCATAAATTAATAACACCAGTTGTAATCAGTCCAGTTTACTGTTTTCAGTAATGCAGTTTAATTTTACCATTTTTTGTAAAAAAAAAAATTTTCAAGTGTGAAACTTTAGGTATATGTGAACAAATTTCAATGTAGTTTAAAATCAGTTTACCTTAATTCTAGTTATTATGTTTTCCACTTTAGTGGGGAGACATTTGATTTGGCCGTCCATGGTCCATCACAAAAGTTTTTCAGCGCAACTCCTTGAAACTACTGAAATTCTGATTTTTACAAAACTTGACATATTGATATAGCACGGACTTCATACGTAGTCATTGCATATTACCAGGAAATTTGATCCATAGTTTTTGCGGAAGGTTATGCCCCTTTAAACTTGAAAATTTAGCTTTAAGGATGATCCACCTCGTGTGATGTCATAGGTTTTTTCAAAATCTTTATTTCATTAAACTTTGCACATGATAGAAATATATATTCTTCTAAAGGAATTTCATTCACTGGATATATAGATATTTTTGGTAAACTTTTTGATAGTGAAAAATTGCTATTTCTCATAGATAATTAATTAATTATAAGGAAAAAAATATTGTCAAGGGCAATAACTCCTATGTGGCAATCCTCTACCTTAGGTGTTTCTACATTGATTTCCTAATATGCCCGTAAATTGATGCATATTTTACAAATAGGCAATTTTTTCTAAACTGCTAACATTTAAAATTTGTCATTTTAAGTCTTCCGTTTCAGACGGAAGACCTTATACTGATTGTACGGTTTTTTTCTTATTATTATTATTATTTATTATTTTTCCCATTTTTGTCGGAACGATTTCTCAGGATGTCTCGGTAGATTTCTTTGAGATTTTACAGGTTGATTCTCAATGACATAAACTTTATACATCTTTTTTTCTTTTTTGAAAATTCCACTTCCGGCGCAAGATACGACATATTTGCGTCTTCATGTCCACCTTTTCTCAAAAACAACAAGAGATAGAGTTCACAAATTTTCAGGGATGATAGATCTTACTAGTAGACGAATTTTAGGGTTGGGCCTGTCGCCGTCACTTCCGGTCGTCACCGGAAGTGATAAAATATATCGTAATTTTCAAAATATTTCTTTTGATGTGAAACCTATACCACATTTTTAAGCTGTCTTTTCGAAGTATCTAAAACAGTTACCCCACCGGAAGTCGAAACGTCACTTCCGGTTATTTTTCAAAAACAAAGTTTCATTTTTTCATTTTTCAAGAGCATATATCCGCTTACAAATAAAGTTTTTTGATTTTGAAATTTACGTATATTGTAGACAGTTACAAATATCTCGGTAACGTTGAAAAGTTTTGTAAATCTACTTCCGTCGTCAGATTACAGTGTCCACAATTTTCAAATATTGTGTCTCATTTTTCAGAAACGAGATAAGACAGACACTTCCAAACTTTTCAGGGAATGATAGGACGTTGACTTATAGACAAGAGTAAAGGGTTGAATATTTTCGGCGTTACTTTCCGGTCGTCCAACCGGAAAGTGACGAAAAAAACGTTAGTCAATCTTTTCTTTCAAATTAAAACCCTATTACCATTTTGGTTAAGTCTCCTTTTAAAAATAATCAAATAAAAATATATCCCACCGAAGTTAAGACGCCCAACTTCCGGTTAATTCAAAGAAAACCCTTCATTATCTCATTTTCAAGAGCCATATATCTCGCTTATGAATAAAGAGTTTTTTGACTTGAATTTTACACATTTTTGTAAACATATAAAATGTCTGAGTGAGTAAATTTTATTTGTAAAAATCTACTTCCGGTTGTGAGATACGGTTTACACAAAATTCATGTTTCTTTTCTCAATATCTCCGTATCAGGTAAAGACAGACACTGAAACTCTCAGGGATGATAGACTTGATTTGTAGACAATCTACATACGTTAAATATCTTTGCGCCACTTCCGATCGTCACCGGAATGATAAATGAAATGGGAATTTTTTAAACTTTTTCTTCAATCGAACCTATACCACTTTATTAGATTTTCTTTGAATATTTAAAACCAGTTCACTGCATTGGATGTCGAAACATTCACTTCCGGTCATTCAAAAAGAACTTTATATTTTTAGAGCCATATATCTAGATAAAAAGAGAGTGTTTCGGTTACTTTCTTCGTGATTATTGTCGCACACTATATCAGAAATATTTCATCAGAAGTCGTGTAACGTGAAGACCTCCTCATTATCGTAATGAGTTTCTAGTATTTTTTTATTCAATTCTGTTCTACAAAATTATTCAAAATGTGCGATTTTCGATGTAAAAAACCCACACTTCTGTTTTTGTGTCTGACATCTTTAAATAATTTGCAACATACACATTTTCTTTCATATTAATAGGAATTAACTATAAATGAGTAGAAAAAGAAAAGAATTTTAAAGTTTTGCACACATAAATTCCTTAGAATTCCTGAGGTGGATCTACCTAAAAGAATATAAATTAATGAATTGTTATTGAATATTTTGTGCAGGAGATGAACATAGGAGGTAATCCAGTATTAGTATACGGAGCGTTGACGACCTTATAGAAATAGGAATGCCCCGGTCAGAGTTTCATTGAGCGCAGTCAACCGTGATAGACAAAGTCAAAGAACTCCTCCCAGGAAGTCAACTTTTCAGCATATTCTATAAAGGTAAGTAAGGGTCGCAAAGAACTAGATATACTGCAAAAAAGAAAATTTGACACCATATGTTTTAAATAGCTCCTTTTATGAAAGGCAGTAATTTTGAGCTCACTTGATCTTTAGGTCCGTATTGAAGCTTTTCTGATAAAAGTTAATTCTTTATCAATGTATACATTTTAATCATTGGTCAGTCTAATTGCCAGATTGGATTAAGTATTATTTTCATGTACAGTGATTAGCCTTGAAAGACTAAGTTAATATGTGAACCAGGCTTTAAAAAGAGTCACGAAGATTTCTGAAAAAGTTTGCGCCTTAAGTGTAATATTTGGAAATTATAAGCATATTTTTTTTTTTCATCAGGACAAATTACATAATAAGAATAAATGTGGAGGGTCTCTCTTGTATTATCTTTCAGAAATGAAACACATGCACAAAGTACACTTGTGAATTCATGGAGTGTCAGTTAACAATGTTTCTTTTATCCCACATGAACATTTAAATCATATTGCTCATTTGACTGTCATAGGACTGCACATATTTTTTTCTGATGGAAAAAGTGTAAATGAATTCAAAATTCAACCATATTTTTCTGTTCCCACTATGCTATTGTCGCGGATTATTTGAAGACCATAGGTTCAGGAATTAGCTTCATTCCTTATAATTAATTCCGAACAGTAGCATTTAACGTTTAATAATGTGATAAATACTTGCAGAATATAAGGATTTTCCATTGAGGTGGACAAATTTTGCCGATTTTTTTGCACAAAGTAGAAATTATAGCGTCAAAGCATTGTGACGTTTCATTCTAGGACATTCATAAAGAGCAAGTTAGATTATACGGTAAATTAGTGAATGTTGCTAAAAGTCAATTGAAGCAATCAAATTGAGTTGTTACTAATATTGTATGTCCTTTGCAATAAATAGTGGAAACCGCTCCAAATTTTCAGCTTTTTCCAACATTCAGGCGTTTGAGTCTTGATAAACTCTCCAAGAAACTTAACCGCTGACACTGCGATAACCATGGTTACCAGGGACTGTGATGAGGTTATTTTTTGACAGGTCCAGAGCATTGGAAGAATAAGTTACGCCAATTATGGCCCAAAGAAAAATCCTTAGATTGGAAAGAAGGAATGAATGATATTATCCCAATGGAGTCTTGTTTACCGGTACTTATAAACATGGAAGTTTATCTTGTCCTGGCATTTTATTGAAATCCTTTTTTTGGTAATGTGAAAACAGATTGTTTTTTTTATGGTATTTTCATAGTTTTTAAACCATTGTCAAAACATGATTTTTTTTTCATAGAGAGATGTACATGTAGAAAAGTTGTCAATAGAATTAACGAAGCTTTGATCTGCATTTCACCTCATCTCTTTGCCAAATAACAGGAAATCCAATTAGAATTCACTGCATGTGGCAATTTGAACTAAAAATTCAGTGATGCATAAAATTGACAAAGAAATTAATATTTCTTATAATAGGTATTCGTCATTTTCCTCCCTTGAAAGAATTTCTCAGTACATTTTATGCCCGGATTTGAATCTGTATAGTTGGGTGCTTGCTTCACACCATGAGGCTTGAGTTTATTTCTCAAATCTGGTGCCACAAAATGACTGTTCCTTGGCCAAGTGCTTTGATATTGAAAATGAAAGTTCATGAGTCCTTTTTTGGGATTGACCATATAAATTGGAAATCTCATTGTCACAGTAAGGCATGGGACCTAAAAACAGGTGAGTGAAAAAAATTCTCAAGCCAAGACACGAAAACAACATAACAAGCAGAATAACTTACATTAGTGGAAATGCATATGTGATAACATGTTTTATTTATATGTCATTTACAGCATATGATATTTGATCAAAAATGAAAGCTAGTCATGTACTTGTATTTACAGGGAAAATATTACACACAAACCCCACCCCATTTTACTTTTTTGGAATCCTTTTTCTCTTCATTGTTGGCATGCATTTAAGACAGGGCAAAGTTTTTTCTTTTTTATATCCTCTTTTAACATAACTGTGTTTGGGTAAATCTAAAACCAAGGCAAAAAACATCTAGAAAAGCAGAAAGTTAACACAGTGTGAATTTAACCCTGTATACAACATGCAGTAATGTATAGGAACCCACATAAATATTGAATATAATGGATGAGTAATTATCAAGCAAGATATGCTATTGCCATGTTCTATCATCCAAGCATCAGATTGTATAGAGATTAAATTACTTGTCAGTAATTTTAAAAAAGTTCTAAGCAGTGTTATGTATTCAAAAATGGAGGAATTGGATGGTTATTGTAAGAAATGTTGATACGTAAATAATGTCTAACTTCTGCATTTTGTAGAATGAATTTAAGCAGATGTATGGACCTTTAGAATTATTGTTTTTGTCCAGTAATGTATGTGCATAGACATGTTTATGTACCTCTGGAATCAAAAGATTTAGGGTCATGCAGTTTTAATATGCATCTGTCTATCGGTCTGGAATTTTGGTTTTTCTAACCATGCTTATAAATTTTGTGATGTACATGAATGGGATTTTGATTAATAGTTTTCATTGGTGTACACTTTGTGATGAGACTTTTCCAATGACTTTAAGCAAGAATTGGCTCTATGTGCCTCTATTGTGATGCTCTGTGTTAGGGAGGGGGAGGGGAGGAGGGGGGGTCGTACTACAAGCACAAAATTATTTAGCTTACCTGAGTGGA
>CAJDSM010027502.1:8260-19519 GCA_903981925.1 Ostrea lurida | reverse complement strand
TGAGCGTCGTAATTTGTGTAGACAAGTGTACTCGTTTAAGTGGTTATAGAATATTAATTTATGTCCCAGTGTTCGACGAGTTGGTCAAAGATATACAATAATCTCCACACAACTCTATAACTTAAAGAACACTCTTGTAATTGACAATATTTTTTGGTGTCGTCGTGGTGCTCGGGTGATTTACATGTGATTTAACTGTGAGGTGTTATATTGAGATTTAGGGAGTCTATAGATAAGAAAATAATATACCAAACATAGAATTCTAACTACTCTGATTTTGAATATTTTTTTGTTTCTGGGTGCTTCGGAGTGTGTACTAGGTGGGATCAATAAATTAATTATTTAATATGTATTTTCAAAGACAGTAGATCTTAGACCTATCTCTTTACTTCAATTTTTTGGTCGTTACTTAGAATATCACACCTGTGATTAAGATCTCTTTATAATGTATTTTTTTATTCTGCAAAACTCGACGTTTGACGACTGCAACATAATTCACATACACTCCTATGGTAATAAAAAGGATCACTCTTTATTTAAGGAGACATTGAGAGTGGTTGTTGTATTTTTCGATTGCACTGAAACTATAAAATACAGTTGATTAGAATCTCAAAAGACAAACATAAATAAAAATGTCTTTACTAAATTGGATCTATTGTTCGTTGCTTGTGGTGATTATTCTGCTAGGATCCAATCATACAACGAGAGTTAAAATAGATTTTTTAGAGATGGTAAAATAAAATCTACTATATTATTTTTCTTATCGCTTTACCGCCTTTAAAATTCGGTGGTATGATTAATCCTTGGCATCACACCTTTCGCAATCAACACAATAATAAGATTCTTATTTTTTAGATATGGGTAAAACTTATTTCAATCCTTTACACTCCATAATATATTAAGGTTACCGTAAAAACTGCGTAGGTTTACCTCTTGTCATCACCCCTCGAGATCAACAAAAAAATTTCATAGCAATGTGCGTTATTTTCTGGTTATATGTCATAAGCACAGATGAAATCTTTTTGGACTAGGTTAAATATCTGTATGTTTTTCGAGCGTGTGGATTGCCAGGTATCACCAGATATCTCTCGGTTGAGATTCTCTCGCGGTTTAGAAAATCTCAATCTCAGAAAAATGATATCTTATGCAGTGTCTGTATTAGCCGTGGGGTGATGCTGGATTATCGAACTCCGTGAAAATTACTTAAAGTTGTTACCGCGCTCGTATAAAAAATCATCAGTGTTGCACCTTGCAGTAATACGCGACCTCTCGCGAGACACAAGTTTTACATAAGATTTATCTCTTATCATTTAATTTTATATTACAACAAACAAAAATAATGTTCATTAGACTTTACTGTTGTTTCAGGTACGTGATCGAAAAATCACCTCCAAATTTCTTAAAAGTGCTTAACCAATTGAGAATCGGCGCTAGGTTGATCCGTGAAATAAAATTTAAATTGATACCGTCTAACTGAATTCTACGTCCCTAAAAAAGTATAGAAGAAGATTAGTATACATTTTGCGTTTCAATCAACGTCGAGAGAGGAAAAATTGAATTATAGATATTATTCTCTGTATCCATATTTTGATTCATGTTCAATATATATGTTTCGAGACAACCATGGACATATACACTGATTTGTCATATTTGCACTTCAATTTAACTTGTTTCGATTCAGGTACTATCTGATTCGAAAATTAAGATCTAACTCTCGAATTTCTGGATAATAGGGGAAAAGAGAACTGTTCAACCAATGAGTTAATTAACAATTGTTAATTTAAAACAGCGAGATGCTTACCACTGTTTGCGTGGGTTGTAGTTGTCGAATCGGCCAGCCTATAGTGCTCGTTTGATTCACGTGTAACCATAAGTATATCGTTATAGTTTGAGTAGGAGTACCATTGACTGGAACAGTCAGTACACACGAGTAAAGATACTACTATACGAGTCTCATTGTACTAGTTATCAAGTAAGAAACGAGTATTCCCATTCATAAGCCAATGGCTCATACCATGATTATTGCTTTCGCAGATTCTTTCTGATGACGGAAACGTGAATGCTATCATTTCACTCACTATATCTCTAAAAGGTATGTCCTCACTACTCTATAAATCTAACTATGACGTTTAATAGTCTATAAGATTCTATAGAAGGGAAAAAATGACATACAAATACAAAGCTAGATTAACAAATAGACATATTACTTTTAAAAAGCTTTAAAATCAGCTATGTGTCTCTATAAAGCCAATCTCGTGTGCCCTCTAGATATGTGTTTTCTCCAAATATGCAAAATTGTAAATTCCCTTCATCAAATATTGCCACCTTAGTATTAATATATTTCTAAATGTTTGTTTGACATGCACAATAACATGTATCTACTGTCTGTTCTAGTACAAAGTAGCTGATTCTAGTTCAACCAAATTACATTGTAATGCTTACAGATCTACATATATATACATTGTGCCCAATATTTGTCAAATTAATTCATGATGACATTTTCCAACCGCTGATTATGTTCATTCACAGACTGCAATGTCTAACTTCACTTACGAAGACCATAAATATTAGTCACGTATGTGAACAGAAACATATGAACAGATAATGCAGGAGAAATATCATAAAACCACATTGTTCTGCAATATAATTTCATGAATGTAATTGTAATGGTCCAAAAATCTAGATACATCTATTTTATCTTCCTCAAGCTCACAGTGTGACTGAGTAATCCAATACATGCACTTGTGTTAATGCCTAAATGACTATGTGTGCCAAACCTTGGACTTTGGATTCATATCATGCATAGTATGAAATAACAGGGCTCTGCACAAAGTAAAACGCACCACCGAGACAGAGGCATGCTTATGGTAATTAGAAGAAAACAGTGTCACATCTGCTCAAATCAAAGCATATGTTATACATGTAATACTTTATAGTCTAGCTGGTCCAATGATCTACTGTAATGGCACTTAATTCCCATGCTTCAGCTGTCTAGTCGCCCATACCATGGATTTGTGCACAAAATACCAAGATGAATAATATTTCTTGAATTTTCATGGTTTTAAAATAAACTGATAGAGTTCATTCAGTATATACATGTATGAAGCTCCCTGATACAGATGATGAAGAGTTTTAAGAGATGATTCTGTATGATTGTAATTGCTCCCCAATACCAATGATGAGGGGAAGTTGTGATAGTTAAGGATGGTACGATCCAGTGGTGCACAATACATCGAGACTCATCTTGGCGATATACAGATTGATGCATGTCTATTAAATTATGATACCTGATATAGAATTTTCCAAAAGTATATGAACGTCACAAGTCAGGAATTTTTAGTTTGCCTAGTAGAAAATGAATGTACATGTAGAGCAAAAAATAAAGGTTTGACTCAATTGCCATTCTATGAAAGTGTAAACAGTGCACATAATAAACATCATCTTTCTTAGAACTTGACGTGAAGTTTTTGGAGCTTCATGAAATAATAATGTAAAATTTGACATCTTTTTTCTAGTTTTCATTGATAATGCAATGTATCACGACATGTATTGTATCGTGTGTCAAATATTGTGATACGTATCAATTCGGCTAGAAAGGGTATCATCCCACCCCAATTCATTATGCAATGCTCCTGGATACAGATGTGAGATGATGAGTGGAAGTTGTGTGTGGTTCATGTTGGAATAACTGAACTGATTCTAAAAAATTTAAAACATTATAAAAGGTTTTTTTGAATTAATACTTGAATGAAAGGAGAGAGACATATGACCCCCCCCCGCCCCCCCAACACCAAAGACAACTAGATATAAAATGTCATCTGGTTCAAAATGTTGTAAATTCCATATATTCAATTACTCCCTGAATACTTATTTACTTAGTTTGTGTATCAGTCAAATTCAAATGATGAAACTGCATATTATATTAGAAACATTCCGAGCACATTAAATTCACTTAAATAGTGAGATGTCCCACGTGCACTCAGTACTGTATGAAAGTTTTCTAAAGGGAAATGACTCAGATGTATCTCAGTGATTTAGCCAGCGCTCGCCTTTTACGTCATTGGCGATTGAAATTAGAAATTGACGAGTGAAGTGCAACATCGATTTGTCACCAAAATTTTCAAATTGGTAAAAAAAAAAAAAAAAAAATTGTAGTGAAAAACAAATTTTAATAAGATTAATCTCTAATCCAACAATCAATACACTGACACTTTTATTACCTTAACACAAACAATTGACATGCTAATCGTCGATAATTATGTCCATGTTGTCGTTGCAGTATTCGTTTCTTACACCCGGCTTGATTGATTAATGACGCCGACAAAGAATGCGAGCAGTATGATAATCCCATTTGAGTAAAGACATCTCACTTACTCAATATTCCATAATCGTCATTCAATTTACGATCATGCAACCACACTATATATATAGCGAACTATTTTTGTTCGTCACGTGACCGTAGTACGCCAGTCCAGAGTAAACCAAATACCCAAAATGAATCACGGGCCGACTGTCTGCAGAAACCTGAATGGAGCAAAAAAAAAAAAAAAAAGGCAATCCAGACCAAAACTTTGAGACCAACTTGGGACAATTGCAGCTGTCCACAAACAACATGAGACAGAAGTAACACGTGCCATGACTAACATCTACGGGATGGCGAAACACAACCAGCCTAGACAACGACTTGCTAGAACATCATGTACGTTTTTGAACGTAGTTGTTTTATTTTAAAAAGCATTTTATTGCATTAATAAAATGAAATAATATTCTGCATTTTCCCATATAACAAAAGACAAGATAATGAATAAGTATTCGATGTAGAAGTCCGACTTGAGGTTTAAAAAAATTATTTCCGTAATAAGACTGTAAACTGGTTTTGATATAATTTATGGTAAAATCAATTATCACGTACTGTGCCTTTAACATATTTAATATTATCTAGTTACTTTAGAGCAAATATAACATATATTTTTAGTTAAAAAATACTTCTAATGGTCACATATTTCAGTATAATATTTTATTAAAGTTGGCAACGCCAAATATATCTACAACAGTCAAGGATAGGTTATTGCACTATATTTTAATGTTTTGACAAATAGTAGCATTACAAATGATTGTGAATGTGATGAACATAAACTTTATTTATGTTATACATTGTTGATTAGTGTGCAAAGAAATAATCATCTGTATGTACATTATATGTAGGGTCCTACTAAACAGAGTACTTTAGAGTACGTTAGAGTACACTGGAATAATAACCATAATTCTAAGTAATGCAACAGATTATTTTATTTTATGCTTAAATAAACATTATTATAAAATAATTTTGCAAGAGTTGTCTCAATTATTTTGTTTTAGCGATGTTCTAACCATAAAACGACATTCTATTAATTAATTCTATTAATTAAAGGTTTTCGCCATCCTAATCACGGATTATCATTATTTGGTGAGAATTAGCATACTACAACCAGTGATCATTTCATCATTCAGGGGTTGTCGGGAAAAATTCACAATCGAATATAATGCAGTTAGTTAACTAGCTTAAATACTCCCTAAATTGCTTACATGCCTGTTCAAAACAGCATAAAACAATTGCAATTATAATAAATATATTTGTTTCCAGCTTGTTCACGCTTTGAATAATAATGTTCGTCAATAAAGTAATAATATGGGTTATAAATGCATGAAATTGGCTATTTCATTACACTGAATACGCTATTATTTTTATGATCGGGGTCAAGCTAGAAGCAATAAATTGAAATAATTCCTAAAATACTGAAAACAAACAAAATATATTTCTAATATATATTTAATAGGCTAAACTACAGTACGATCATTCATTAACAGCAGTTAGGTGGCATTAAAATATAATATTTTTCCAGCGTACTCTAAAGTTCTCTAACATACTCTGTTTAGTAGGACCGTATATGTAGTGTTGAAATAAAGAATATAAATTAAAGGAGTTTTATCACGAGTTCAAAAATTTCGTTATTTTTTAATAATCAAAGAAAAGATGCTTTTAAAACCATTCATCAAGTTTATTTGTGTCAAAAAGCTATATTTTCAAAGATATACTTTTCAAAGTTTGAATTTCCGAAATATGACATTATTTTAATCGGCATTTATACGCGCCATTACTGTGTCGTCATAGGTGTCAAATGGGACACTTGTTTGTTTAGATAAGCGACCAATTATACGCTGAAGACACGTTACGAACAAATTACGATAATAGGATTTAAACAGATATAATATGGTGTATTGTGCGGCATTTTGGATTTTTTTCAACACCATTTTGGTCTGAGAAAGGGGTTCGTTTTCCCCAGGTGAAACATGTCATTGAGTAGTGTTTCACTCGGAGAATTATTGCTTGCTTTGATAACTTACAATATTGTGAATAATTAAATTACAAAAGAATACTTGAAACAGCCAATCATTTTTTTTTTAATCGGAATATTCTTACCACCGTATAAGCATATATGCATGTACACGGGCCGTTTGCACTAGTTAGAATATTCTAACTGTGACTCGGCCCTCATCACAAACCGGGTCCGGAGGACATCTGTCATTTTAACGATAGAACGTTCTTCTACGTTTGCACGTGCTAATCAACAAAGTGATCAGCACGTTTTTGTTTTACGAAGACATTGTATATAGACTGTGCTTGCCACTTGATAGTGTCAATATCCCCTCAAGGCAAATGCTTTTCTTTCACACATCTTATGAGTGAAATAAAAAAACAAAAGGCCCATGGGCCACACGCTCACCTGAGCACTGCTTCACTAAGAAGAGCAGTAGTAGCACATTTAATCCCCTATTGTGGTCCCCCACCCAACCCTCGGAGTGGGAGGGGGGGGGGCATTATCTAAACAAACTTAAATCTACACCATATCAGGAACTTTCAGGTAAATATCCACTCGTCTGGTTCAATAAAGAAGATTTTAAAAGAATTTCCCTATATATTGCATGTAAAATTTATCCCTCATTGTGGCCCCCACATTACCCCGTAGGGTCATGATTTGAACAAACTTTTATCTTCACTATATCAGGAAGCTTTTCTGGCCCAGTGGTTCTTGAGAAGAAGATTTAAAAGATTTCCCTATATAATCATATGTAAAACTTTGATCCCCAATTGGGGCCCCATCTACCCGGGGTGTCATGATTTGAAAAACTTGAATTCCTCTATATCAGAGAGTTCCATATAAATTTCAGCTTTCCTGGTCAGTGGTTCTTGAGAAGAAGATTTTACCTATATATTATATGTAAAACTTTGATCCCCTTTGTGGCCCCATCGTACCCCGGGGTCAATGATTTGAACAACTAGAATGTCCTCTATATCAGGAAGCCTTCATATAAATTTCAGCTTTCTGGCGAATGGATCTTGAGAAAATTTTTTTTAAAGATTTTTCCTATATAATTTTGATCCCCTATTGTGCCTCATCGTACCCCCAGGGGCCATGATTTGAAACAAACTTGAATCTCCTCTATATCAGGAAGCTTCCATATAAATTTCAGCTTTCCTGGCCCGTGGTTTTGAGAAGAAGATTTTTAAAGATTTTTCCTATATAATCACATGTCAAACTTTGATCCCCTATTGTGGCCCCATCGTACCCCGGGGGTCATGATTTGAACAAACTTGAATCTCCACTATATCAGGAGCTTCCAAATAAATTCAGCTTTCCTGCCAGTGGTTTTTGAGAGAAGATTTTTAAATGACACCCACATTTTTGCATTTTCGTGATTATCTCCCCTTTGATGAGGCCTGGTCCTTCATTTGAACAAACTTGAAGCCCCTTTACCCAAGGATGATGTGTACCAAGTTTGGTTGAATTTGCCCAGCGGTTCTTGAGAAGAAGTCGAAATGTCAAAAGTTAACAGACAGGACGGACGACAGACGGACAGACAGACGGACAGACAGACAGACAGACGACGGAAAAAAGGCGATCAGAAAAGCTCACTTGAGCCTTCGGCTCAGGTGAGCTAAAAACCAACCTATTTTGGTGACTGCATGTTCATATCAAATTAAACCCAAAATAATTCTAACTCTTATGTTATCAATTAACAGAAAAGCATGAAAAAATTGTCCGATGTTGAAAATATTTTGGATTTTACCTCTTGCTGAAAACACCATATTTCACCGAACTGGTACTCCAATTGTCGCACTTCCCTGAGAACGAGTCTTGATTTCCACGTGCGTGTCTTTGCAGTAAACGACTGACTTGTTACTCACTCTTACTTCATGCAACAATGTATGGATTTTAATTCAATTTAACGCATTTGTTTTTACAGACAGAGCTCTAAATAATACGGCACTCAAACATACTCCTTTTGACAATTACGATGGTGTTATATGACCTTATATCGTACATTCGTATTATCACCGGGCACTGCTGAGTACCACAATTAACGATAGTTTTATATTTTTTGATTCTATTTTTATAACTTTGACTATTTCTAAGTTTCTACAAAGGAAATATCGAGTCTGCTATGCTGAAATTAACATGATTACATGTGTATGTAGAGGCTTCGCTATCGTCGCTACTTGTAGGCGTATTTTCTTCGTTATTATTGACTGCTAGAGGTTCAAACATGTAAGATCGAATGTTATATACTAAAGGTATTTCATCGATGTCATAATTTCCTCTCTCCATGTCTAGAGTTGATTTATTTACCGTTAAACTAAGAGCGTTCACGATAATCCTACGGTCATCTGTTAAAGAATTGACATCTATGACGCAGTATGACGCGAACGTGACCACGTGACCCGCTATCTCATTAACGAAAAATTGACTGCGAGGACCCTAACTTTGAGGCGTATTTACAACTAATTACGGCTTTAATTGCCTTTAATTGAACTGTGATGTGTTTTAGATTAATAATTAGAATGTAATTATGGCCTAATCTAGAAAAGTTTGAATCCGTGATAAAACTCCTTAATACATGTTGTCATTATTTATTTATAGTGAAGGTATACATTCGTCGTACGCAAAAGTGACTAATGGTCTAAATAATCCTGGCTAAATCCCTGTATCTACATTCTAATAACAAAATTTACTTATGTAAGAAACCCTACCATTAATACAGATTGAGGTATCCAAAAGAATACATCATGTCCTAATTCATTACCTGTCATAGTAGACCTGCAATCATACTTTCAGCAAATTGTGCGAGATGATTTTAGAGAAATTCAAGTCAATGAGTTTGATGCAGAAAAAAAACTATATGTATCTAGCTTTTAGTTCACGTGAAATTTGGAGAAGTATATTCAATGCAGAACAATGTGTGGCAATACACAATACTGAATGTGTGGCTTGCACTTGTTTTAATATGCAAATAAAAAAAAAAAAAATATTGAATTAGAAAATGAATTAGACTAAAATAAGAAACTTTTACAATTATGATTTAATAGATAACAGCTGATAATGAAATGCAAAACTCTGAAAGTTAGTGAAAAAACAATCTTATGCAATCATTACCAAGCAGAGAAGTGAGGAATGCGCCAGTACAAGACGATACCATCTGCTGCACGGCCGTGATATCCTCGAAAGTGCCTCCAGGCATCACTCCACAGCGTTAGTCCTGCCAAGGTAGCTAGGTATCCATTCTTTTGCTGAACATGTTGAATACAAGCTGAATGTTGTAACACGTGAAGTGATCAAATGCAAAATAAGGAGGACAAGTTGCAAATTTTTAGAAGGTCGAACCCGATTTATATTACGAAACGTGCAAGTCGTATTTGATTTGCAGACTTGATCATTGTTTCTGCATTTGAAACTTTTAAAAAGTCATATTATCGATGTACATGAATGCTAATGCACATTGTTATAATGGTACAATATTACAAGGGTTCACTCTCTTTATGATTACATGCATGAGCAATCGGTCGCCCGAGAATATTTAGGCCTACACCACAGGAGATAGCAGTTTTATCTATGTAGGTCTGGTGTGGTTGTTGTTTGCATGGTAGTCTAGATTTATAATCCAATAAAACTTCCGACTACTGTGCTAATCTGCTGACTTTTAATAGTCAAATGAACGTCTCTCAGAGTCTCATGTAAGCAATCTGTGGTGCCACGCATGAGCTTCTATTATTTATATATTACAAAGTTGTGCACTTGTGACTATGACCTTTGCCGAATGACCTTAGATCCATATGTCAGGACTGTTAGCTCCTCTGATTTAGTTCCATTATTTACCAGCTCTATGATGGTGAATTGTTGAAAGATGTTGATTTATCTGTTTCTTTGATGCAGCATTAAATATTTCTTGCAACTGTATAGTCTAAGGTAAAATAAGCAGCTTCCAGACGCCCAAATTATAGCATTGCTTTCAGATACACATCTTTGAAATAGCATACATGTATACTTTTAAAAGCTCGAGATCCTCTGTCTTTGATTGACTGTTGGCAACAGAATCACATTCAACAAATCAACTGTTACATAGAATCACATGATAAGCCGAGTTAACTGTAACAATGACAGAATCGCACGATAACCAGTCAACTCTATATGACAGAATCACATGATAACCATTCAATGTAACGTGTACAGTGGCGGATCCAGGATTTGTCGAAAGGGGGCCCCGGTCCGTTGAAAAAGGAGCCAATAAGCTTAATATCTGGGATGAAGCCAATTATGGGGGCCCAGGGGGCGAAGCCCCCGGAAGCTCTCGGTTTTAGAGCTTTTAAAGTTACTTTAGAGGTTAATTTAGGCTATACATATCTATACATAATAATTAAGTTGGAGGGGGGGGGGGGGGGCCCGGGCCCCCTAGGCCCCCCTCTAAATCCGCCACTGCCGTACAATGACAGCAGCACATGATAACCAGTCAACTGTAACAATGATAGAATCACATGATCTAGCCAGTCCACTGTAACAATGTAAATTTAGGCAAAGATAATGAACAGTGATCAATCTCGCAAGTCCCAAATAGAATACAAAAACAAGAGTTTGGCAAACACGAACCCCTGGACACACCAGAGGTGCCTAGGAGTAGACTAGTAAGCATCCCCTGTTGACCGGTCACACCCGCTGTGAGCCCAGTCTTGATCAGGTAAAGGGAACAATATAATCTGTAGCCAAATCAGTGTGTGAAAAATGGCTTAACAATGGCTATGAAACACATCAGACAGCATTTGACTCAATGGTAGGTCATACTGGTAAACTAAATTGTTATAACGACCATAGAATTTACGAAATGCTGCCTTTAAATGTGACTGTTGAAACTCCTGCAACAACTTGTCTGCAAGTATCTAGCCTCGAT
>CAJDSM010027501.1:3740-25006 GCA_903981925.1 Ostrea lurida | reverse complement strand
ACTGCTCGTACGTTATTGTGTTTAATATCTTGTACATTTGAACAATCTGCTTAACTCCTATGCTATTATTGTGTTTAATAAATGTTGTACATTTAACATCTGCCTTACTGTTCTGTCGCTATCTATTTGTTAAATAATTTGTATCATTTTAAAATCATGCTTGTAATTTCGTGATATCGCTATCTATTTGTGTTTATAATTTGTACTATTAATCTCGTTTGTTCGGCTTATCTTTATCTTTGTTTAATCAATTTGTCATTTAACTCTGGTCGTTGTTCGCTATCTATTTTGTGTTTTTTAAATTTGGTTACACTCTTAACGCTTCGTGATCCAGCTGATCAGTATTTGTAGTTGAATCTTTGTAGCTATTTAATCTTTTCGCTGATCGAGCTTATGTATGGTGTTTATCTTAATTCTCGTACATTTAGTCTTCGTATCGTGCTCTCTACAGCTCTGTATCTTTTTCTCTTTGTGAATTTAGTGACTAAGATTTTATACCTCACATTGAATACGATTGATCTCTCAGGTATAAAGTGGAGTGCGGCGTTCCTTTGTAGTACAAGCTTACTTTTCAGTTGGGCATTGAAAAAAGGGTTATAACCATGTTCCACATCCTTAATATTCGGTCTTATTATCTAGAATAGAATTCATTGTGCTAGTTCTCTCTAAAAGATGTGCTTAAAGATCAAGATCCGTAAGTTAGTCATATCACACTTCTATATAAATGGTTGTGTTTCACCTGAACGTAGGAACTAATGAGACTATTGCATGTAGACTTTGTGTATTTTCACAATCGAGATTCTGTTTTTCGTACTTTCAAGGCTAACCTCTGATACAATATAGACTAGAGAATATTGCCAGTATTTAGTAGTTGCATTCCCTACTCAGAATCGCACAAAGATACTAGTTGACTTGTTGCCATTTGTTCTCCAAAGTTATTATGAGATCTGTTATGTTCTCAGTATCGGCGTATCAATGTTGTCTCTCGTAAACATCGAACTATTTAGTAAAATTGTATCATCTAATATACCCTGTGAATTATTTGTACAGCACTCCAATCAATCAGTTGAAGCGTCCATGTGCATAAGAGTGAATTATATCTACTAGATGTGTTAACATATTCACTCCGAATTATCAGGTTGTCGTCATTATAGCTTGCTTTTGTGGTAGGCGAAACATCTGTTTTCTATGTACGATCATCTCTTTATCCGTATAAGCATAATGTGCTATTTGTTGTTCCTCCGCCTCTATCATGGATTTTATCATACTCTCTGAGGGCACGTAGTATTGTAAATCCTCTCTCTCCCAGGAGTCGGCATAGTTTTGTCCTATAGCCCTAACAAACTTATATAGGTTAGTTCATCCTTTGTGTTTGTGGATTAGGCTATCTCGACCCAGTTAGACTGTAATTATATGTACTGCACAAGGTGTGTTTCATTTACGGAATTATCTAACCATGCCTCTTCTTTTCATACATCAGACTGACAGTTCTAAAGTTCTCGCACATAGTTTACGATGTTCATGGTTAGTAGTGGACTTTGCAATACGATAGATAAAAAGCATAATTTATAATATTGATCCTATAGGCAGTGATATGTAACGTTATTCACATCTTGTTAAAAGATTAACTCTTACTATTTTTTTATACCGTCTACTCCTCTATATCTTTTACGTTCTTTGAACCTTGATGCTCCAACTGATTAAATGGTGTTCCGCATCTTTCCTCCCTCACGCAGATATATACACAGGTCTTGTTATTGTAGTGCTCTGGAGTTTCTGTGACCCAATTGTATAGATTTTTGCACTTTCTTGTTTAAGTCGAACTGAATTTTTATGTGGTATATCATTTGATCGTACAACTAACTGAGTCTTTAGAACTTGCAAATCTAATATGCTCTAGCGAGCACTATGGTGAGCGCATTCCTATACATTACATGTTTTCTTCGCCTAATATACTTAGATTAAGTGGTTCGCGAGAATCGCAATATTCTTCATTTACGATATTTTGGCATTTTATCTGATTGAAGGATGAATTTTTCATGGCGTCAGATATATTTTTCGGATACTCAACGAGTAGTGAATAATGCCTGATATTTCTAGCTCTCACATACACAGCCTGACGATATCTCCTTCGTAAGTTATATGTTATCCGGTCATTTAGACAGTGTATCTGGTCATTGTTCTTTTGGATTTACTATATTGATTGTGTTGAAATCTGGTATTATAGATAAACTATGGAGAAAATATGATCCAATATTTCATATAAGCACTCTTTCTATTTATGGTATATCCAAGAATGGCAACCATAGAGCTCTGGACGTTTAAAAAACTTGTATTTATGCCTTCCTGATGATATTGTAGACAGAAGTAGATGTGTGTCTAATGTACATTCTCAAGAACCGACGTATCTCATTATGCCGACCACCTGAGTTGACAGAAGTTTTTTCGTACATTTATCCTTCTATGTTCTCGATCCGCTAACTCACCAGCAGGGTTCAGTTACTAGCTTTTCGACTTTGTCTCGGGACCCCTCTCACCTTAGTATGTTCAGTAACTCTCTCAGTGAGATGATTGCGATCCGCTCGCTTCGTGCTTTTTATGTTTATGCACTTTTTTTATATCTTTGATATAGTTCTCTACCCTCTCTTGAGAGGATCCTCTCCAGTTCACCTAGACGATTTATGGTGTTACTAAGTAAAATACGTTCCATATAAGGAGCTTTTTATGGCTCATGCTGTTCTGCCGTCAACACTCGTCTGTTCTCTCTCTGTGTTATATGTAGACTCTCACATTATTTTCAATTCATCTCTATATTTAAGATGTTAAATGAGAAATTAGTGATAATATTATTCCCATGGTTGTTATCTATAGTGATCTCTAAGTTCATGTTGTTATGACACCGTATAATTTGCTAGTAAATTACATTTAGGCCACTAGTTCTATTTAGTTATATAATGTTAGTAATTTGTCAAACTAGAGTTTTTCGTAAGTTCGATCTATTGATATTTTAATGTCTCCTGACTTTATGAATAATATCTAACAATGTGTCCTTCAGTATTGCCCTCGGCCCATGAACTATTACTTATAGTTAACTAAGACGTAAAACATATTGTATAATACTCTCGTGTGTGTGTATCGTGTTTCTCTAGATGTTATATAGAAGTACACCGATCTAGTTTACGTTCATAAATAATACGTATAACATGTTTCATTTCTGTGTTCCAATCGATTGTATATATCGAAAGATACACTCGCTAATAAGCCATTCAATCTTTTCAAACATTTGAAGGATAAAAACATCTATCGCCATACGCATATCTTCTTCATTCCTTAGTTTCAGCATCATAATCGCCTACCGTAAACACGTCTCTACATTTTCTTTATGACTAACTACACGCCACTGGCCAGACTCCAGAAATTACATGTGATTAGGAATCAGTTCTGGTTAATTGCGAGACAATCAGACACAACTAACAGCGTGTTTATAAGATAGCATGGCTAAGGTACCCAGGTGGATAATACGTACGGATTAGGCCACCATGTAACAAACTTCCCATTCTTGTCATTGCAAGATTGTCGATATCAACTGCATTATTATCAAAAAGATAAGCGATGTATATCACTATACTTAGATTGATCCCCCGCCACGTCCGGGCACATGGAAAACCAATTAATATAGTCCTATCTTTGTTTATACGAGTACTTCATATACCCTTAAGACTCATTAGATACACTTCTGTGACTATATTGTGACACAGATGTTTATACATAACCCTTTCTCTTTCAATTACCTCTTATATAACGAATTTTTTCGTACTTACCTCCTGACCATTATTCTCTGCCAACTTACCTACTTTTTCCGCATTGTAACCTTATGTTAAATTTGTTACATTTTATCTCAGTGAGTAATTTCTATCTCACGTATTCTGCATTATGCTATCAGGCTAAATGGATGTGCGTAGTTGTAGCCTCTCGATTTCTACTCCATTGTAATCACTAGCATTCGTTAAATACCTAGAATTGTCACATAGGTGACTGTTTTCTCTTATTCGATAAGTTACGTAATACTCCTCTTAGATATAATTGTATATTGTTCAGCGTGTTTTGACTAGTGCGTATTCATATTTTAAGTGCTAGAATTCACTCTGTATCTCACATTACACTTAGCTAGGTAGTACACGGTCACCAACCGTGTTTGTTTTCATAGAATGACTCCCGGCCATCATCTCTCTTTTTGTGATGTATGTTGTTATATTTACAATTCTTCTCTAACAACTATAAGATCGTGCTTGTTGGGAATCTTAGCATCCGAGCTAAAGCAGACAATGTTGAAATTAATTGAACTCTTGAGAGTGTGTGATAGATGGAACATAATTGGTCAATATAATCGTAATAGTCTTTTTTCTCATAGATTGTAAACTTTTTTTCCAGTTTTTTAACATACAACCAAGTGTCAAATAAATTAGTTACGTCAATGAATAATCTCGTAAAGTATTGTGAGGTTTTTGTTATTCACCTCTTGTGTACGCACACACATTTAGTGGATTGCGGGGTGTGGTACATAGTATTCCACATAGGTACTTGCTCAATCTCATTCTAACAGGAACATTAAATTCAATGGTGTGCCTAAAGTCGCTTATTAGTATATGGATCAAGTTGGATAACTAGCAAGTCGATGTTCGTGTTTTAATTCAATTAAATCAAGGCGATGGATTATAACTGCACATCAAGCAGAAGTGCAAATTTCTCATCGATTATATGTGTGAACTGGATTCTAATAGTCTTATCTCTCCGAAATCCTCGTTGGCGTATGCCATTTTACTCTTTGTTAAAAAAATTGATTGCGCTATCAGTCGATTGTGTTGTTACGCATAACTCAACGCTGACTGAGTACGCTAAAGAACTCATTTACGAGAAGAGATTAGTTTGGTGATTAATGCGATTTAAAATAAGCAAAGACTTCTCAATTGACTCTATTTTTCTCCTTTGTTTGTTATAGATGTAAGATACGATATCTATATCTTTAACTTGCTATCAAGATTACTTCACAATTGACACCCTGATCTTACTCGTAGAAATGACTATTATATGCTTATTACCAACCATTACAAACAATCAAAGTTGTAAATTATCTGTTCCTTTCTGTATATCTATAATTGCGGTGCTCATGTTTGCTTCATCATTACGCATCTTCTTCTGTTCTCCCTCTTTATTACCGATTGATTTAAGTTTAGCTACTGTTCCAATTTTGATTACGGATCCTGGCCCATATGGTCGTATCCTCCCGGCTGTTAGTGCTTCCGATGTACCTCGACTGTCCTCTACACACATTTCTGTTTCTTTCCATATGCCAGTGTCCATGTTATCTGTTCTCCGCTCTTCATGCTTTGGTACATGTCTCATTACTCCATTGGTTATTAGTGTAACAGAGATTTTTAACAACGGCACGTTGCCCTCTTAAATCTACTTTTGTGTACTGTTATTTCACTGCAAGGACAAGCCATATTCAAGGTGTCGAATACTCTTCGTTCGCTGTGTTCATGCTCATAATCATGCTTCTTTGTACTTCCACTATACCTATTCACATTATGATCGACTTACTTTTAATTTTATCTGTACCACGCTCAATTGTTATAAGAACCAATGAAATCAGGCTATAGTACTCCAAATCGAGTAGTTTGTCGGAGGATACAGAGTTAAAATAGTCCAGCACGGACTTCCAATCTATGATAGCTAAATATAGTCACTACTCGAAATCTAAACGTAACCATATCATTTTCCATTTGCCGTATATAACTTTAAGCACAATATGATAATTGGCTTTTTTATAATTGGTTTTTAAGATTGGGACGAGGTATAGTACGTAGCTGAGATGGAACAAGATAAATTTTCTTGAGCTAGCATTTATTGATTGTGTCTAATTATGATTAATACTATATTACATAATATTATCAATTACGGTATGCCTCTCTCTCCTGTTCTCGTCTCTCGAGTATCTTTTCTCCTTCCTATCCATTAAATGATTGTCTTTACTAAAATTTTAATAATCCGTCCCTTTGGTAATTGTACATGTATTTCATGTTTCACCGTTATTTATAAAGTTTCTTTCCTGAGGAATAATAATAAAAGCATACTAGTGGAATGTAGTTGAGTCTTATCTTGTATAGTGAGTCATAGTGAGCCGATGCGATATGTCGATTCATACCTGGGTGCTCGCACCATGACTGCCTGATAGCACAGCAAATCAAGAGGTGGAAGATATAATATTACCCTTTGCAGCATCCCGTATGCGCATCCCCTTCGATGCGCCACTCTGTGTATCATAGATCTCAATTGTACACAACAGAGGGAGACATATCTCTCTTTCACATTTCTCTTGGTGTCTCAGTGTAACTAAACTGTCTGTTAACCTAATTGCTATGACGCGTCATCTGAGAGCATTCATTTCCGCAATGATCAGACGTGTAGTTCCTACAAATTACGATATACTGAGTTCTAAAAATTAAGCGACAATCATATTTTAGCGAGTGCTTTCGTAGTGTTGACCTCTGAAACGTGGACTGGGTAACACATGTAGAAAGATCTATATATCACAACCATTAGCCTACCACCATCCTACAGAGTTGTACTTTGAGGTAATCCTTTCTCAATTAATCAATGCATTTTACTCCTCCATAATACGCCTCTGATATGATAAGCATTCTCACATATAATATCTGCTCTCAGTGTGTTTACGACATGCAATCTGAAGTGTGTATATTAGATAGGAAAATGGTACTGCTCGAACATTTCCCATGTACCAAACTGAACTTAGAATGGTTTCGTTAGAGATGTCTCCTATCCATATACTCTATACTAGCAGGAGCACAATGATTCTCAATTGAAAACTAAAGATATCGCATAATAAATTATGTTGTATGTGACTTCACAAATGTGCGGATAAGCTGAATTGAGCTCTCCCACTTTTTATGAATAATTAGTTTGCTTTCCGTTAGTATAATTATCATCGTAAGAGAATGGCTTAAATATAATAATTCCAGGATGTTCAGCTAAAGCGAATGTTACCGGTTTTTCTTGCCTCTAATTAACTCTCTGTTTTTATGTACCTGTTTGTTCATTGGGACATTTCACAGAGATTGTTCACTTGTTACTTGTCTAATTATTGACCGTCTCGCATAGGACGACAACGTACGAAGCAATTAATTATATGCTGTGCGCATGAACCGTCATAATGATTATAGTTTTTTTGGCGTTGATAATAATAAACCCAGGGATCATCCCATCATGGTATACATTAAAACCAGTCTATCTATCTATCCACTTACTTCTTAGACTGCCATCAACTCACCTATATACTACATAGTAACAAGGATAAACTTCTTAGTTACATTACAATACTCCTTTCAAAAGAATCAATACTCATGCTAGTTGATGAAGTACTATAACAAGTCTTAACTATTTAAATGCTCTAATATTTTTCTTATACATCGAGTAGAAGATGCGATTTTGTTACTGTGTGCTTACTTCTACTTCAGGCACCAAATATTATGAATATCCGTCTATTTTCGCATTTTTTTTTCTCCGCTCTGCGACATTACTCAACGTTTTTGTGAATTTAGCGCCATTTCGCAACCCAAGGGCGACTCACCAGTCGATCCTGTCCTAACTCTCCAATGACACTTGATGTCTTAGTGGTTGTTTCGTGTTATTATATCCACCTTTGAATGTTGTTCATTCCAAGGTGCAAAAATTCCACCTTATGTGGTTATTCTAAAGATTCACTATCAGATTGCTCGATGATTAATCTAATTAATTAGATTCGATATCATGTAAGAATTGTCTCAACAGCATTTAGCTTATATAGTAACACAGAAAAAAAATTATATGATGGTGTGCTTAAAATTAAAATACTCAGATACATGATATATCCAATTGGGTTCCAATTAGACTAAATTCTATGACATTCATACAGGTAATCTCGCACATGCTAATTGTTAGAAGGGCGTAGTGTCATGTTCTATTTCCTGAAAAACGGGTATTGCGCGCCATCATGCCAATCAGTAGACTACATCCGGTGTGGTATAATTGCGCGTTAGCATTATGATCTTGGCATGTCATACTAGCAAGCTTTATTTATGGTTTAGACTTGAAATGAGAGGCATAGTTTTTGTACTTCATTTTTGCTTATGTGTCCGATAGTTCAGGTAGTGTTTCACATGCGCATAATTATATGGAGAATCCTTCTTTGCTCCTTTGTAGTCACTCGACCTCGATGGACTTTTTTGCATGTATAGCTGCAAAGGGGCTTATTAGGCGCTCTCCCAGTCGATATCTGCTAGAAAACTACTCGCAGCATGAGCAGAATGACTCTACAACTGAGCAGTTCGTCACACCCCTTAAACTCCTTACAGTCTATGTATGATATTTACAACAACGCAGAACCCTATTGTTCAAGGAGGCGTATACAAATATAGCATTTTAATATTTTTTCCTTTAGGTACTGTGAGTTGTAAAGATTGTACTTAGATTGTGTAAATCCCCCATGTTAGACTTAATATGTACTCTTGATAGTTCTTTATAATGCAATGTGAGACACCCTCATATATCCCTACTCTCACTAGAAATGTATCTAGTTTGATGAGGTTCAGAGATTTTAAAAATCAGGTCAAATCCCACAGTATTATGAAGATGAGTGTAGTCCCAGATCGTCATCTGTTGAGCTAGTGTTACTAGTCGTAAGTTCGTGTAATCAACCAAGCCTTCGTGTGCAAATGGATGTAGATTGTTATATAACTCTTTTAAGCAAGGATGATTTTTTATCTCAGTGACTAAGCTAAACGCAATAGAAAGATCTTTGTTTTAGAGGACCGTAACTTTCCCAATAGGGCGTCCTTGACGCCTGTGAGTTCGCTCAGTTTGCGCCTAATATTATGATCCGAAGGAAAAAATTGAAGGTGATCTACCCGAGACATATCCGACCATATCCGAAAAATCGCTAGGGTCTTCCTCGGGTTATTGCGCGCAATCGACACACAGGGGACCGCTGTAAGCTGAACAATTTTTCTTGTTTTATATATTGAAGCACATAACATATACTAGTTGAACTTTGTTGTTAATCTTTCCTCAGACATATGACGTGATCGCTATCTATTGTGTTTAATAATTTAGAACTTGAACATGATCTCTCAGTAAAAAGGGGTGCACGTAATATCATCTCTGTGCATGAAAAGGGTTATTTCAACACATTTTTCAATGAATGGAAATTGTGGTCCTACTGAAAGGAATAGATCAATCCCAGTGTATAACTAGCTTAAAAGCATTCCCCCTGCAGGAAACTAAATGAGAAATGCATTAGTTGTGTAATCTGTTTCAGACATTAAACGACAGAACATGCAGTTTGTGTTTGCCCTCAGATGATCAAGAAGTGTGTGCCTGTCAAATATGACACGTATGTTCTCAGGTATGGCGAAAAGTGTCCGAAATCAGACATATAAAAAGATGAATAGACGTTGAACATTCACGTTGAAGGCAGCATTTTGCAATTCTATAGTTGTTACAACGATTTAGTTTGCCAGTATAGCTTGCTATTGGGCCAAAAGCTGTCTGATATATTCCGAACAATTATTTGACCGGTCGACAGGGGATATTACTCCTCCTAGGCACCTGATCTCACCTTTCCTGTGTCCAGGTGTCCGCATTTGCCCAACTCTTGTTTCCTTGTTTGTGATTTACGATATTGATCACAGTTTGTTATATTTGCCTTTTACATTGAGAGGCTGTTCTGGTAAAGTTGTGTAGTAAACATTTATTACCAACAGCGTATCATTTAAAGAACAATTGTTTAAACGTAACCATAGTCCCAAAAAACATGCATAACAAAATCGTGTTGTAGGGGTAACAGGACCTCCGACAAAGAGCGAAGGCAGGGATCAAGTGTTCATGAGGAGATTTTACAAAATATTTTCTTTAAATGATACGCTGTTTTGGTTAATAAATGTTTACTACACAACTTTACCAGAACAGCCTTCAATGTAAAAGGCAAAAATATAACCAAAACTGTGATCGATATCGTAAATCACAAACAAAGAAACAAGAGTTGGGCAATGCGGACACCTGGACACAGGAAAGGTGAGATCAGGTGCCTAGGAGGAGATAATATTCCCCTGTCGACCGTCAAATAATTGCTTCGGAATATATCAGGAAACAGCTTTTGGCCAATAGCAAGCTATTACTGGCAAACTAAATCGTTGTTAAACAACTATAGAATTTGCAAAAATGGCTTGCCTTCAACGTGAATGGTTTCAACGTCTATTCATCTTTTTTATATGTCTGATGTCGGACACTTTCGCCATACCTGAGAACATACGTGTTCATATTTGACAGGCACACAATTCTTGATTCATCTGGAGGGCAAACAAAAACTGCATGTTTCTGTCGTTTTAATGTCCGGAAAACAGATTACACCAACTAATGCCAATTTCCATTTAGTTTCCTGCAGGGGGAATGCTTTTAAGCTAGTTACAGTGTATACACTGGGATTGATCTATTCCTTTCAGTAGGGACTACAATTTCCATTTCATTGAAAATGTGTTGAAATAACCCTTTTCATGCACAGAAGATGAATTACGTGCACCCTTTTACTGGAGAGATCATGGTTCGGTTCTAAATTATTAAACACAAATAGATAGCGATTTCACGAAGAGTTACAAGCATGATTTGTTAAAAATGTAACAAAATTATTAAAACACAATAGATAGCGATCACGAAGAGCTCAAGGCATGATTTGTTAAATGTACAAATTATTAAACACAATAGATAGCGATCACGAAGAGTTACAAGCATGATTTGTTAAATGTACAAATTATTAAACACAATAACGAACAGTTCTTACGAGTTAATTGTTTAAATGTGCATCATGTCTAATTAAAGAGTATCTGCTGCAAGAAATATTCCTTAGCTCTGAACTTTCTAAACATTGTATGACCTTAAACTTCGGTGGATAATAATTTGGATTGTTATTCTCATGCAAAGAGTTGTATTCGGTATAATGAGTTATACATAGTAATATCCATCCGATGAGGGATTTGCTGAAAGCATTAAAGCGGGACCATGCATGGATTGAATGAAAAAAAATAACAAACGATTTAGCTTTAAGTAAAAGCAAAAGATAACGAACATTTGATCAATCTTGTAAGTTCCCAAATAGAATACAAAAAACAAGAGTTGGACAAACACGGACCCCTGGACACGACAGAGGTGGGATCAATTGCCTAGGAGGAGTAAGCAGCCCTTGTTGGACTGTCACACCCGCCTGAGCCCATAGTTTTGATCAGTTAAACGGGAGTCAAAAAAGTCAAAAAAACCTGACTGTGAAAACTCCTGCACCAACAACTTATTTGTAAGTAGGCCTGCTCGATTTCAAAAAACTGATAAACGCAGAGCCAAACCTCAAAGGTGTTTTGAAACTATTTTTTAAAAAAAAAACAAAATCTTCAGGATTAAATTTTTGTGTTGGCAAATATTGCGGAAATGTTTTCCGCGCCACCTTCATTCCTTATCTAGAAAATCAGAAAGGAAAACTATGTCTGACATTTTTCATATAAGTGGTAACCGTTTTCTTATTTTCTACGGATTTAAATCCGTTTACTTGAGGTTTTGGGACAATTTTTTTCACATCATTAATGTATGGAGCGACTGCGATATATACATATGTACATTGTATGTCAACCGCTCAATAAGCTGAGGAATAGGTAAGTAAAAAATCGGTCATTGACGGTTAAAACTGAAAAATAAATGAACAAATATATTCCAATGTTTCTGATCTGGAATATTACAGTAAAATACCTCTATCTCGAAGTCCGAGGGACTTCGAAAAAAAATACTCAGATATACGGGGTTCGAGATATCCAAATTCGATCTTCAAATTTTTTTTGGAAGGAGGATATTTGATGAATCGGCGAGTTTTGGGTTCGTAAATGGCGGCGGACTTTAAACATGTACCCAAGCTATCGCAACCCGGGTCTACCTGGAAAAAGGCGAGCATGGACTACTGGTCGACAATTATATTGATTTCTACAGGCCGCAGGGCGTGAATAATTTGAATATCAAGAGGTTTTTTTTAAAATCATTTATATAGGGGAAAACGGCCGGGACCGGCCGTCGATATAACCGGGTCAAAAAAAATCAAAAAAGGAAATAAACCAAAGAGAGAGAGAATGTTACAAAGTGTAACGTTTAGCGTCACCCTTCAAGTGCTGCCCACGCTCGCCGTTTGCTTAATTGCGTAATCAAGACAGGAACTCTGCCACATCACCAGAAAAGCTAGCCCCTAGCAGGCAGTATAGTCCCTTTTATACTGTCCGCTACCATTATTGGCCTTTACAGTTTTCTACTTCATGCCAATGTACCTTCTATTTTTATACCCCTATTTGTATATTACAGCTTTAACATTAAGTAACCATCTACAAGTAGATGAGACTTTTGGAACTTAGCCTCAAATATTGTTAATTTATTCGTTTTGTTGAGGTATATTTCCAAACAGAATATTATTCTTAAAAATGTTTACTCGACATTCTGTGCATAAATTGTAGAATTTTGGCCCAATAAATTTTTGAACTTTGACGAAATCTTCACTTTTTTAAAGTTTTCAATTTTTTAAATGTTAAGAAAAAAATTTTGATATTACGGGAAATCTAGAAAATTTGTCATCATTCCTCATGTGTTTTGTTGTTAAACTCCCAAAATTCGATAATATGAGTTTTTCCGAAGATTAAGTGACAACATTGTTAGGTTATGTATTTCATGCAATGATTAATTTGTTTATCCTTATTGCCTAAGTTTAAATGAATTGATTTTAAGTTAACAAAAAGATCATGTTTAAACACTGTAGCCTCAAAAACAAAGCAGGTTAACCGCATTTTTCTTTTATTTTCCAATTCTCTTTTAATGTAGAAATCAAAAATACCTTCCCTAAATTTGAATCCTTTCCAATCACAGTGCAACACTCTTCAAAAACCAGATCCGGGTACATCTGTCATTTTTAAACGTAGAACGTTCCTATCTACTTTAGTCCAATTTCAATTAATTTCAATATCTCCTTATGCACGTGAAAATTAGTCTCACTTTTCACCGGTTGTAGGGGTTTAAGGAATGTTAAGTATCTATTAAAAATGTACTTTAAGCGGATCATTAAAACAGAAAAATTATTTTACCTAATTATAACCTCATGTCTGGTTTCCTCTATAAATTTGACCACTAATGTGGTTACATTATAAACTTTACTAAATCTTTATTTCACATGGAAGGAAATATTCTGAACCATCCGCAAATTCAGCAGGTAATGAATTGTACGGTAAGTGGCCTCTTCGTCCGTTTTACTTTGGTCTTTAAGACGTGTCTTTTCGGTGCATTGCAAAGCTTACGTATTTATAACTTTACTAATACATAAAATATAGTGCATTTTTATTAGATATTACTTATTCTCAAACTATACATTGAAATTAGGGCTGGAGGTTTCATCATCTTTTATTAATTTCTATTTAAACTTACATATTACATATAGCAGATTACAAGTACAGATGTATATGTAATAGTTCAGATGTGTATTCATTACGCCGTTGATCGCGTTTCTAGAGTGTGTTATAGGGAATTTGAATGCTTCTTTCATTTCCAGTGCATTTCAATTGATTTTGAGAAATACACTGAATGTAAAGTATTTATTCAACATACCTACACAAAGCTATTATTGTCCATTCGTATATCGGGAAATGTCCACATCACCCGTAACGGGGATTTTACATCCAACACCCCATTAAGATAATACTAAAAGATTGAATAAATCAATGTGGTTTCTTTGTTGAAAGGCCGGTACGCTAAGACACTGAAACTGGCACGTTTGTCCTCTACAAGTTCTACAGTCTTGCTAGAAAATGAAATTTTTTAACTTAAGAACTAGATTTACATCATGAATATTTTAATTAATTTCTACCTTGTTTTCAATCAAATTTTTTTTATTTTTTCTGAATAATCCTATGATTGCAGATACCGAAAACGCTTCGCCACGCGTTGACGAAACGCTTAAACGTTTTTGCACGAAAAGATGAACAATTTGCATGGAACGACGAACGATTTTGCATAGAAGAAAGAAAACGCTTTTAGGAGATCGTAGCACGATTTTTAGGTCTGTATATTCGTTATATTGCTATTTTACATATTTATTCGTATTTCAAGCTAGTAAACAAAGTACACCACATGTAGCCACTGTAAGGGTATCACAGTTCTTGTCGCCTATAAATTTGAAACAGTCATTCAGTAATGCCTTGAGTGTCGTTGATACATCCGTATATTAGTATCAACATCTATCATTCAACAACAATACCGTTATAAACGACCATAGAATTTGCAAAATGTTTCTTCAAACGTGATCAGACAACTTGTCTGTTTAAATAGCCTGCCTCCATTCCCAAATATTTCATCATTACGCAGAACAAGCTCTTGGCTTCTCGAATAAGTTAAGAAACATACCACACTGCAGGTGTTTGATGGAATGTTGCCCTACATAAAGTTTGGAAGTTGATTATAGAAAATCTGAACTCGTCCAGTTTATCATAAAGTGAATTGTTAATTTGTCATTAATGCCTATCATGATTACAATTACCCAAGTACGTAGCAGATATGGAAGACTCCGTGGTGTTCTTTTATTTCTAGGTATGCTGTATCATCGAATCGACATATAATGAAAATTAATATTATTGATAGATAAAATGTTGTCGGTATATTCGAAATACTGAATTAAAGGACAATAGCTAGATTTGTTCTCATTTAGATTTTATTTAAACAGTATCGTTATTATTGAAAATCAACTAGTGTTTATACGCATAAATGTTAAAGGCAAAGATAATGAACAGTGATCAATTCTATAAGTCCCAAATAGAATAAAAAAAAACAAGAGTTGGGCAAACACGGGTCATATGCAATGCATAAATGTTCTTTTTTCAAACTCGACTTACACTCAGTATAGAATTTTTCCTTCCTATACATAGATTCATATTACCATTATCATTGAATGGAATTTTCAGTACTACTACCGGGGGAGTTGATTGGTGACTGGAACACTGTACCTAGAAAAAAAAAACCCAAAATGGACAACATTCTACAAAAGTGGGCCGTGAGTAAGTACTGTTAGAGCACAAATATTTCGTCATGGGTTAAATTTCATTAATTTCGTTTATAGCATAATTCGACGAATATCAAATCCCATTTGACGAATTTTTAATCCAACTTGTTGATAAATACTGAGCGTCTTAAATGACGAAATTTAAATCCTGAGAAATATTTTTAGGAATCAAAACACGAAAATTTTAATCCGGGACGAATATTTGTGCTTTCTACAGAATATACCAATATATCACTGATATTTGTACGTTATTTTGATAAAAATTGCTTAGAACACCTATTTTCGACACTTTCTCTTTAGCATCACTGAACACAACATGTTTTGATTGATACTTGGTATAATGGTTCTTTCATCTGTTATTTTCAAAGGTGGATGTGCAAAAGGAGATACATCAGCTATATTCTATTTATTACTGACTTACATTGGTGGTTTGCATTAATTAGTCGATGCTATTATTGTGGGTGACAAAATGAAATAAACAGTTTTAATTGATACTCCGGTTTATTTACGCTGATTCTTCAATATATCCATGGTATTATCACTACACACTTGGGTGTCATCATGATGCTATGAGAATTTTTTATCACGCTGGTGAAACCACGAATAATTCATATACTTTACTCAGTTAAAACATATCCAAATGAATACCGTATACATTTCATATCCAGATACTGTATACAACACTAAAGCACTTCTATTGTAGATACAATTAGCCACTTTCTTATAACTTGATAAGTTTATCTTTAAAGTAGTTCTAACAATATTGTTCAAAATTCAAAAATTGTTTCACAAATTATATAATTCTAATATACTATGTGATTTTGCAAATAACAATAATTCATTAGGTCAACTGGATATGTTTTATATCGATCGTTCCGGTCGTTCTATACAATTAATTTGCCTGCAGATTACTCCTGATGGAAGAAGCAGGACTTCATGGCGTATGTGACCGTTTCCACATTGCATTGCTTACCTTTGCGGATTCACTCCAGGGATTTTTTATACTTACTTATATTCATAGAGGAATCAAAATGTTGATTACGTTCAATATCATGACTTTTCAAATAAGCAAATTCCATATAATATATGATTTTTTTTTATTCGCATCTATCCACATTTTATCTAGTGTGTTTATAAAGTTTTTCTGACCATGGAATAACCAAAACATATATCGACATGACATGGGATATTCTATAACTATTACAGGGGTTTCAGCAAATCACGCTTAAAAGCAGCATTTCGCAAATGCTATGGTCATCATAACTATCTGGTTGTTAGTATTACCTGACGTTGGGTAAAATGTTGTTTGATGTGTTTTCAAAGCATTGTTAAGCCGTTCTTTAAATTACTTTCGACTATGGAACTGAGTTTACAATGGTTCGTGACGATGGACAAAGAGGATGCTGTTCCCCCTAGAGTCACCTGGTCCCACCTCTGTCGTATCTTGGGTCCGTGTTTCACAGCCTTGTTATGTTATTTCTCTTTGGAATTTTGCGAGATCGGTCTCTATTCGTTATTCTTTTGCAGTTTTTCATTTGCCTTTCCATCCCATTTACGTTCCAGGCTTTCTTCAATCTCTGAGACATTTTCAGAAAGACTTTATAACCTTCCCTACACGTTATTCATTTTTTTTCCTAAATATTTCAGAAAAATATTCAAAGAAAGTTATTATTCCTTAATGTAGAAATTAATTTTATGTGTCGTCAAGAGACGTTTAAGATAGCGAATGAGAAAGTTTCGCCACTAATTTTAAAACTCAAGATGAGAACTTGTTAAGCATAATTTTTTTTCTGTTTCAAGTTGGGGTCTCCGTGGCTACCCAAAGACAGTTCCGTCATCGTTTATATGAATTGGTAAAATATTAAATATTTATTAAGCTTTTTAAAAAAAATTCACAACAGAGTCCTTCCGCCTCTGTTTTCGTACTTTAGATATTGTTACTGAACATAGTCATTCAACGGACCAAAAACTAATAACTTTCAAATTCTTTTCAGCTTCTTCCGTGACTTATGTTAGAGGGTATCAACATTCATATTACCTGAATATGGTGTGGTATATCTTAATTGTATTAGATGTGCAAGACCTTTTCCACAGTTCAACAGTCTTATATCGAGGCAGACTTCTGACACACAAGTTGTATATTGCTCGTGGGGTGTAAACAGTCTCTTAGTAAAAAACATTATTTTTCGCTAATTTTTATGTTGATTAATTTTACGATTCATCATTCACGATATTAGTTTTGCTAATGCAACCTTACCACTCAGTTCTATCCTGTTGTTTAGGCCGTTCCTTATGCACTGATTTGTATTAACAAATTACTCGGTTTTGCGAAATGAATACCACAGTTGTGTGTGACCGCGTCAAAGAGAATGCTTACTTCGTCCTAGGTACCGATTTTCCCTTTCTGGATGTGTCCAGGGGTCCGTGTTTGCCATGGTAGGGACCACTGCTCGTTAGGGTCTGAGCCCCTTATTAGACTTTAATTTGTGAATGTAAAAGTTTCTATTTCAGCTTTATTTTCATCATTCAAGACATATTTGTAATGAATATTTATTAGACATAATCATTGCCAAAATTTTGTATTGGGATTTCAGGGGAAAATATGCTGGATTAAATTGTATATGTTCTTTACAGTGTGCTGTCGGATTGCGGAGTCTCTATTGTTTGGTGGTATTTCAATTTGGATGGGCTCACTTGTTTTTGTTACAAGACATTCGGATGTATGCGCATTTGTGCACTGGGTAACCAAAACGAGGACCAATCGAAATCCATTGCCCGAAGAGGAGGAATACCTTAACCTGTCTTTAGCATTATCTACAAACTCCTATCATGCATCCACATCGATTGTGTTGGTGTTAATTCACCGGTAGACTAGGAACAACAAGTTGCAGGCGTGTTTCATGTAAAGAGTATTATTGAACTGCACTAGAAAATGTAGGAGGTTCAAATTTCCTTTACGCACTCTAAATTAGAGTCCGGTGTTATGAATACACTACTGGAACTTACATATACATATAATACCTGTAGTCTGCAATTTGTATACGTAGTAGATAGAAAATACATGAAATTTCCAGCCTTATTTCATTTAAGATTTTGATGAAATGTATTAATTGCAAATGCACTATACTTTTCACAGTACAAGGACCGCCTTTTTGTCTATCCCGTTTATTGGCCCACATAAATTACACAAAATTTTAGAATAAAGACGAATACGTTATAGAATTATAAATTAAGAATGTAAATATAAAGCAACGGAATTTTTACTTTTTGGGTAATTGTAACAGCACCTGCATGTGACGAAAAAAAAATTCAAACCATGCTAACGTACAAATGAATTAGTCAAGCACGGATGTGGGGACAATATTTCAGGAATATTCTCAATAAAGCTATAGTCGCACATATTTTGAAATGCACTTTCATTTAACAATGATTCCTTGCACATAACCCCAACTGTTCGCAAAGGATCGGCTTACACAGTTTTGTGCAAAAGTATGTTTGAACGGAACGGAGAACGGTTTGCACATATTTTTTTTTGAAACACTGTCAGCTTTGTGAACAATCTTGCAACCACACAGGAGGCGTGGTTTTCATGAACGGTTTCAACCGCGAACGGTAAACCGGAAACGTCAACCGGGAAAACGGTCAACAGGAAAACGGGGCACCGGAACCGATAAGCGGGACATGTGCGCTTTTATTTTTAAAGAGATCATTTTTTTTAAACCACTACATGTTTTTATTTATAACGATTATCACCGATTGTGGTTCTGCACTTCTGAGTTTCACTCCGATGGTACGTAGTCTTTGGATGACCATGTCTTCCAACAAAATCTGTTGGTATTCCTATGGGCACTAATTGTGCCCCCTTATTGGCAGACTTAATTTTATATTCATACGAAGCAGATTTGGTTTCAAAAAACTGTTACGGGATTAAAACAAAAAAATTGGTTGTGCCCTTCAGTCTTATTATAGGGTATATAGACGATTGTCTTATCAATTAGCAATTTTCATAATTTTCACAATTTATGCTCATTTGATATATCCTAACGAACTTGAAATTAAAGGACACTACAGAGTCTGGACAGGATGTGCATTCAATTTGATATATTTTTTTTGGATTATTATTTACGTTTGACACCAATGTTAACTTCGCCTTTTTATATTAAACTTAACTAAAAAGGATGGAGTCAGTCATGACCAGTGGCTCTCCACATACATGTCCATGAGCTATCTCAACACAAAGAACAAGGGAAATATAGGTTTGTAGGTTGGGGATTTTAGTGATTTTTTCGATATTATTGTTTACAAGGGTCTGCTGTGGCTTTCGAATTGGAAAAATTGTCAATATTTCAGGCAAAATTGGAAAAATAAATTGATGAATTAAAAAGTTTAAAATCATATAAACCAGGCTCACGCGGGGTGTGACCTGTTCAGCAGAGGATGCTTACTCTTCCATGCACCTGATCCCACCTTTCGCTTTGTCGGAGGTCCGTGTTGCCCTACCACTCGATTTGTTATATGGTTTTTTTTATTATTGATTACGTTTTACACAATGTTGAACTTCGGCCTTTTTGCACTTAATATTGACTCTAATGGAAGACTGACAAACTACATTATATTGAAAACGTGATGACTTTGCTTTTGCAATTGTCTCCAACTTCCTTTTTATGTAGTTAATGTACCACTATCACCTGCATATGCGTGAATATGTCTCTCAGTTGATTCGATACACAAGGGACATGCCATGCGTAAGATATTGATTTTTTTTAAAGCGAGGCCAACTACTAACCCAAAAAGTTGATGTTGCAGGGTTTATAACGAATCTCGTTTTAAAAGTTTCATCATTTCGCAAATTATAACCATCGCTATTAAAATGACATTGTGTGCGATTACAAACTATCACTAAGTTCATTATGTTTACTGATTTGTTCAACCCTTTGTTAGACTGCTCATTATCATACTGATTTGACGACCGAGTAACCCGTTTTACTTTGTTTTGACTACAGGCTCACGGCAGGTGTGACCGGTAGCAGAGGATGCTTACTCTTCCATTGGCAACCTGATCCTTGCCTTCGCTTTTGCCGAAGGTCCGTGTTGCCTTAAACTCCCATTTTGTATATGTTTTGGACTATGAATTTACGTTTAATACTTTGTTACTTCGCTATACAACTGTAAGTGGTACACTCAAGAAACCAGCATAAAAACAACAATACATTTATAGCATTCTAATTGTTTTTAGTTCTTTTCCAGAGTTTATTTACGATTGTGGTCTGCTTCTTCTGAGTTTCACATCGGTGGTACGTCTCACTCTCTCCTCTTCTCTCTCTTTCTCTCTCTCTCTCTCTTCTCTCTCTCCTCTTCTCTCTCTCTCTCTCTCTCTCTCCTCTCTCTCTCTCTTCTCTCTCTTTATCTTCTTTTCTCTTTCCACGTAATCACCAATTTTATGCACTACGTTTTTTCTGACATCGTCAATGTATTTTTTATGTTTTCTCTAAGATGTTCCCCTGGTTGTTTCTCCCAGGTCTACCATTGGTGGGTTTAAGTGGCTTGGCTGTTACTTGGGCTGACAGACATGGCATGTTGAATATTTTTTCCATGATAATATCAATCTTCTACATTGGTATTCTTTCAAGTATGATAAGGCAAATTGACTTCTTTTCAGGAAAAGGTTTCAAGCATTTGTATGGGACAATAATTAAAAAAAAAAAAACAAGACAAGTTGTTGCAGGGGTTTCAACAGTTTCACGTTTTTAAAGGCAGCATTTTTCGTACATTCTTATGGTCGTTATAAACAATTAGTTTACCAATATGACCCTATCATTGAGTCAAATGCTGTCTGATTGTTTCATAAGCCCATGTGTTAAGCCGATTTTTTTTGCCACCACTGATTTTGGACTACGGACTGTTCCGTTTACCTGAATCAAAAAGGACTATTTGTGCTCCACTGCGGTTGTGGGGACCGGTCAACCAAGGGGATGGCTTTTTTACTTCCTTTCCCTTTTTAGGGCAACCTTTGGAATTCCTCAAACCCTTCTGGTTTGGTGTTCCCAGGGGGGTTTTTTTTCCCAAAATTTTCTTTTCTCCCTTTTTTTCT
>CAJDSM010027500.1:22447-36943 GCA_903981925.1 Ostrea lurida | reverse complement strand
CGCGCATGAATTATAAAAATAAGTCTGTCAATAAGGGACACAATTAGTGCCCATTAGGAATAGGATTGGTTAACAAAAACCCTCGTTCTCCAAGACTCATAATATTATCTATAAAAAAACCAAGCATGCTCTTTAAATATCTACTACTTCAGCGTACTTGTGTGGGCAATCCGAGTGATTTTTATCAAAATATGTGTCTTGTTTCCCAAAGACTAGAAATTCATATTTTCTGGTGCCATTTTTGTTTAAAAAAGCAATTATCTATAATCTGAAAAAAGCCTAGATTTTAATTTATCGTGAGGGAAAAAAAATCTACCTGATCCCACCTCTGGTGTGTCCAGGGGCCCGTGTTTGTTTGGGACCTAAGAGATATATCACTGTTCGTTATCTTTACCTTTACAATGATCTGATTTCTGAGGGTTTTACTTGAAAAAGTGGTAAAATTCGAATTTGTCGGTAGATTCTTACAAAAAGTGGCATCAACTTATAAGCGAGTGAATGACGAAGTCTTCGAAATAATCTTAAGGTAGACCGACTGAGAGGGGAATATATACCGTAATATTAACTCTAAACCATGCTTATATAATCTTTATAATTCTGTTCTTTCCTATTCCCCTACCTGCATTTAAAATGGAATCTAAAAGCAAATATGGATGCAAATGTATTCGAATGTGACAATAATATTATCATTTCATGCATAAAGATAACGACAAAGTACATAAAATTATAATTTCGTTGCAAATATTGTTATTTCAGACTGATGAGAGACCTACCTTATATCCATTAAAAGAATGGGTGGAAATAAATATCATGTTCGCAGATGACGATATTCATGCACATTATGTTGTTTTTGCGGGAAGGTTTGGAATCGAGGAAGGTTAAACTAATTTTCTTTAAGACAATTCTAATTTTTTCAGGTGTAGATTATGGATTTAACATCTCTAGTCACAAGTACATCTTGTCAAACAATTATCAAATGCAAGTATACGTACTACGATGTACAAATGCCTTGCCATTGATACTTCCATATATATGACTCTAAGGAATGAATTTCTTCAAGGTACCATTCTGAGATTATACGAACTGTGTAGGCTGTTATTTCTGCTATTTCATGCAAAATAACATTTCAGAGACAGTATAGATTCTTTTGTATACTGGGGAATTAATTCCTTGTAACGTGTTTTGCATATGCTCTTATCTATTTTCTGGAACATGTACCACGTGATTTACGATGCAATGATTAAGCTAATTTGTCTAATTATTGCTAAAATGATCACTCTATATCCGAAATTTAAAAAAAGACATGGTCATTTCAGAGAGTGATTATAAATGTTTTGTATTTTAATTGATGCATATTGATTTCATTACTAGAGAAGGAGATCTTTTTATAGGAATAATGAATTATTTTGAGCAAAATATTGAGGTATAGGCTCAGAAATCAAGAATTGTACATTTCAATTTGATAAAAGAACGTGTATATTTGAACAATGTATTACTTTACATATTTAGCTAAATTATTCATTTTACAGAACGGGGGGAAGTTTTCTACCAAGGAAGGTTTGTTCCGTACCGTATGTGGAGCGACATGAAGTTTCGGAGTGAGTATTTTTATAGATACAATAATGATTACATTTTCCAGAGATTTGTACAGGAATAATCAATTATTCTATACAAAATCCTGAGATATATGCCCACAAATCAAGAATTGTATATTTTGATTAAATAAAGGAACATGTGTTCTTTAGAATGCAAGAATTTACATTTTAGCTAAACTATTCTTTTACAGTACAACAGAAAAACGACATCAACAGGGTGGATGCAATTGAGGTACTGCATTTGTACACCATGTATCTCGCATATTTTTGTGGTGTATGCAAACGTGATATACATATATGTAATGAAGTTCTCTTTAGGATTTTGTGTAGGAAGCAGAGAAAGAGATAAATCGTAGAATAAACAATCAAAATTTATTTTGATAATAAGACAAGTTTGAAAAACAAAGTAATCACACTCACTCACTCACTCACATCTAGAGCAACTAGCATACATAATAATGTACCATTGCTATTGACTAAGAATTCAAGAAATAACTTTCTTGCAGCTATATAACTCATTATTATGCCGAAATAGTACTATAGCACTATGCCGAAATACGTGAAGAAAGAAAGTTTGTGTTAACGCTGACGCGGGGAGTCGAACTCACGACGTCGCCATTGACGGTCGGAGCGATTACGATTGAGCTACGCAGGCCCATGAGCATTGAGTCGTTAATATTTTATTTTTAAAGTTAATATTGGCCTCCAGTTCTAATTACCCGTTTTTAAGAATTTAAAATCGAATTCTTTTATTGTAATGCTGGTAAATTGTAAAGCATTCTATAGATGATTACTCTGAAAAGCAATAGATAGGTTATATCGCAGTAAAGTTCTCAATATAGATTAGTAAGCAACCAACGTCATTGGAAACGTTTGTGACGTCAGTGTGATGTCATTCGTCTGAATCAGCTGTAAAAACAAAATATTAGGCTTAGACTGACGAACCAGATTTATTTAGGGACAAACATCTAATGTCAAAGAAACTATACATTCGAAGAATTTCAGTATAAAACTGCGCGGCGATTCTATGAGAGACAGAGGCAAGCCTGTTGATGTTTTAAAATACTCACACCTGGACTTCACGAAACTAGATCTACTCAAAGTGGTGGTGTTTTTAATGCACATTATGGACACTCGGCTCGTGGACCATGCGTCAAAACCCTGACTACTATTTTGGCATAGTACACGCAAAATGAAAATCAGAGTGTCAATATAACACAATGTTGTCAAATAGTTTTAGTTTTCAACTTGAAAATATTACTTAATATAATACAATATTTCCGTTATGATTTGAAGTTATACCTTGCTGCTTCTAACAGAAAAGGTTCACCTTATAGTAATACCCTTTGTGCTATCAAACCTGTATTTTTTTCAGTTTGGTTACTCAACAGATCACTGACGCCACGCCACACTTGGCACGACTAGACCTCCGTACAATGTACAAGCATACAGCAATGCCGAATAAAACTCCGCTTCCAGCCCCAGACTCATAGTTTTCTCACTGTAAAACGATACGGTCTCACACCGCCGACTTCCAACCAAATGTACCACTGTGGCCTTTGTCCTGGGAAACGCCCATTATCTGTCACCCTTGCACGTGCCACAATACCAGATCAGTATTCCCCCGTCGGACACCTTCCTGACACTGGGAGTATTCAATAATGGTCCTGGTATATCCTAAAACCCATTGCATTGAAATAACAAATGCCTATCCTAAAACATAGCCAAATAACGATACAATACAAGTACAAAAATGTCAAACTTTGCACCAAAAAAGTATAACCCGAAACATCGAAATAGTTACATAATTAGCTTACCGACTGGAGAAAAAACCAATGCCCATACAGTAAATTAAAAGGCTCCCTGGCTACCCATCTAGCAGACTAACTACTGGAATTCGCCAAAACAGCCTCCTGCTGGACAACCTAAACGTGGCCGCACGCTTGACAAACGGCCGCTGCTCTGATAACTGATCAAACCGGTTTACTATTAATAGATCCACTGGCCAACACTTACACTACGGCAACCTGTTACAGCTGGCATAAACAAACTATATACATCCAAGCCACAAAACAAATTTATAATAAAATATAAAATGGCGAAGTAACAAAGTATCAAACGTAATCATAGTCCAAAAAACACATACAAAATCGAGTGTAGGGCAACACGGACCTTCGACGAAAGCGAAGGCAGGATCAGGTGCCATGGAGGAGTAAGCATCCTCTGCTGACCGGTCACACCCGCCGTGAGCCTGTAGTCGAAACAAAGTAAACGGGGTTACCCGTCGTCAAATCTAGTATGAAAATGACAGTCTAACAAAGGGTATGAAACAAATCAGTCAACATATGATTTAGTGATAATTTGTAATCGCAAACAAGGTCATTATAGCGACTTCATCACAATAAATGATGTTCTTGGAATATGCAGCAGGGATATTATTACTACTTATCAAGATTGCTTGATCGATTCTTACTTCATTTCTCTTAATCTCGTCGTAGAAAGAGGAGTATACTACCTCTTACTTGTTATGTTTCTTGTTAGGGCTAGAGAGAATACGGGATAAAATGAAACAAAAATGCTATGAATTTAGTAGCATTTGTGCTCCTCAAAAGGATTGTGTGTGAGAAAGATACTCAAACGTAGAGAGAGATGAGAACGAGAGAGACGAGAGAGAGAGGAGGAGAGGAGAGAGACGAGAGGAGAGAGAGAGAGATGAGAGAGAGAGAGAGAGAGAGAGAGAGAGAGAGAGATATTACATAGGGTAGATTGGAGTGCATCGCGGGGTTGGGTCTGAGGTGTTGATGAGTAGGCGTCTACAGAGGATAACTAATGATTTGTAGATATGCTCATGTTGTATTTTGTGCACCGTGTCTTCTTGCCAACATATCCCTTAATAGACCCATTCTGCATGTCGAAGATTGTAAAAGCTGTTTTAGAATCTTTTTTATATGAGACGTGTTACTGACACCCGCACCCACTAACAAATAATTTTCATTAGCAACAAAGCGAAACGTTGGGTCTTTGGATTCGGAGTTTGGGTGGCGACCATTTCTGTTCGGGTATGGCCTAAAATTGACGACGATTAGTGTCGACCCTCACGGCACGTTTGGTCGCTCAACGAAGATATGTGCGGCACATATGGTCGCCGACGACCAAATGTGCGACACGAATGGCCATCGGCGACCAAACTTGCAAAGGCTACCAAACGTGCCGTCACATTGCCGCTTAAAACTTACTCTTAAAGTTTCGGTCCCGGTCTGTAATCACTTGGAACGGGTAGCCATATCGGACGAAGAACTCAGCCACAGCTACCGCAACTGTAACTTCTGCAGTTTGGGAGGGGAGTGACACGACCCATTTAGTGAACTGGTCAACCATGACCAGAGCATACGCATTGCCCTTAGTGAATTTTTGTCAGAGGGCAATGCAAATCTAAATCTACCCTCTCCATGGCGGTGCAAACATGGTACTTCAGCATCTTGGCTCTGGCAGGGCGTTGCGGGCGCAAGACGCACAGGAGCTTACTTACTGCTCTGCCTCTCGGATCATACCATTCCAGAAAAAGCGATCTTAGAGTAGGGTCATGGTAAAGTCTATCTCCTGATGCTCAGCGTATGGAACGCCATTGTATAAGCGTAAATCCTCTGTTGTGAGACTGGCTGGGAACACCACCGACTTGGCGTGTGAGCCATCCTCCCCTCTCTCATCTTCTATAGGAATTTTGTATCGTCTAAGGTGAAGAGTTTCCCATTAATCCAATAGTGCTTCACCAATCTATTAGGCAGGAATAAGTCGCATTCGACTGTGTCGACCTCCGGATTAAACCGGTCTAGCTGTAATGTTAACGCATCTCCTACGTCGTCAGACCGATCAGTGAGCGCGATTCCTGCGATTCAGATGTGCCCAAGACGCATACGGACTGCAATTGCTTCCTATGTCGGATTTGGGTACGGAATGGTTGATCTCCCCCTGGGTTTTCCTCCATGTCCAACTCTGACAATGGGCCACGTCTAATATAACCAAGCAAGGACGGTCCTTGGGGTGCACTATGTGATCTGAGCTCAGGCAACCTGACTTCGTGATGCGGGATAAGCCATTTGCATTGCAGTGCTTATTGCCCGGGTAGTGTGCTCCTTTCCAAATCGAGTCATTTAGAAGCAAGAATCACAGGTCTTTAGTACATGACCTTAAAAACTGTACCACATTGTTCAGCTCTTTAAAGTTCTAATTTCATGCATTTCGTTAATTCTATGGTCGTTGTAACAATTTAGTTTGCCAATGTGGCCTATGTGGCCTACCATTGTGTCAAATTGTTTTTCACACACTGATTTGACTTCGGATGGTTCCGTTTGCCTGATGGGTTCACGGCAGGTATGGCCGGTCGATGGGGGATGCTTGTTCCTCTGGGCGCCTGGTCATACCTCTGGTGTGTCCGGGGGTCCCTGTTTGCCCAACTCTTGTTTCGTATTCTATTTAGGACTTACGAGATTGATCACTGTTTGCCTTTACATGTTTCGGATTTCCAGTATTTCGATATGAGCATCGCTGAAGTGACATAATTTGTCGAAATGCGCAAATGGGTACCGTATAAGAATTATATCCTGTGTTACGACAGGGGTTGGTATATTAAAAAATACTCCCTCCTACGTCCCTAAGCGCTAGGCATAGGTGCAAAGTGGCACTTTACCGGCAAATGGTAACGTCTCAGTATGAATGCATAAGTATTGACCGAACTTTAAACAATCAATCAACATTGGTAGAATAAGGCGCTACGCGCTATAAACGCCAATAGAACATTAAAACTGATTTCTGGGGACTACCTATACATTAGAGTTAGGAAACATACGTTGGACGGCTGCGAGGGGAGCAGACTACTCCTGCTCGTCTAGTTACGAGGTAGCCGAAACGGGAACATATATACCCGATTCTGGCGGAATTCCGCTTGCTTCGCATTGACGCCCCCAATTCATGATTTTGACTTATAAATATTATTCATTCCGCGGATCACTATACTATACTTGTGTATTTCAGGTAGCAGTCATTTCTTTCCATACTCCTCCATACTGTAACATGTACAGGATTTTTCAGCACGGGGAAAAGGGAGAGCTTTCCTGGTTATTTTGTTATTTCTTTGTTATGACATGCTGTCATTATACATGTGTATGTCGTTGTGATGAAAAAGAATTTCATCCTATAGATCAATAACGAAAGGAACACATAGATGCTTATTTAAACTTTTTGGACTATGATTACGTTTCATACTTTGTTACTTCGCCATTTTATACTTATCTGTAGAAACTCCTTCAATAACTACTTATTTGTAAGTAGCCTGTCTCGATTCAAACTTAATCATACGCCGAACAAGCTCTTGTGTATCGAATAAGTTGAGATACAAACACATCATATGCAGGTGATGATGGTATGTTACTACATAAGTACGGAAAGTTAACTATGGCGAAGCTGAAATCATCCAGTTTATCATAATGTCGATGTTCAATATGAAATAAATGTAATTGACTGTAATGGGCGTTAAGACCCATAGAAGGTTTTATGCAAGATCAGTGTTTTTGAGGCATATCATATTGGTATCTGCTTTATTGTTTTATTTCTTTTCGTAATGTCCAATATGACTACAATTCTTTTGGAATAAAGAAGAAGCATCACCTGATCGAAAAACCATGAATGTACATGTACATTGTATAACAATCCTGTTATCTGTAATTCAAGCATGCATGCATTTCATACCGTGGTATACGCTAACAGTGTTGGACAAATTTTAAGGAGAGAAAAACATGCTAATTGTAATGCAATGCGTTCTATAAATTAGTATTCTTCTCAAATTTCAGCAACAAGTTCAAATACAACATGTATTGTTAAATCAGAAAATGCTTGAGTCATTGAAACCACCTCAAGACGACAGATCTTCTGTAAGTATATGTTCCTTATATTTGTATATTTTAAACCAAGCAAATATGTCAGTATATCATGTCCTAAAGGTATCCGCATTTATACAAATAGAAATTAGCTTACGACCGTGTATTTCACAAATAGAAAATCAAGAACTTTAGTTTAGAAAATATGCGGATTGGATCTCCGAATAAGATTTCTATCCTGTGTTACGACAGGGGTTGGTATATTAAAAAATACTCCCTCCTACGTCCCTAAGCGCTAGGCATAGGTGCAAAGTGGCACTTTACCGGCAAATGGTAACGTCTCAGTATGAATGCATAAGTATTGACCGAACTTTAAACAATCAATCAACATTGGTAGAATAAGGCGCTACGCGCTATAAACGCCAATAGAACATTAAAACTGATTTCTGGGGACTACCTATACATTAGAGTTAGGAAACATACGTTGGACGGCTGCGAGGGGAGCAGACTACTCCTGCTCGTCTAGTTACGAGGTAGCCGAAACGGGAACATATATACCCGATTCTGGCGGAATTCCGTTCGCTGCACATTGTCGCTCGCAATTTAAAAAATTGACTTATACATTCTGTTCATTTGGCGGATATGAGTTGTCATTTATCGTACGTCTTTTAAATGAATACAAGTCAAGTCGACTATTTCAGTTTGAATCAAAGTCATGGCATGTAGTTCAAAGAAATACGGACAACACCAGATCAGGTGAACCGCTGCATATTTATGGAACGACCTTCCATATGAAATCAAGAAGTCAACATCTCTCGAAATTTAAAAACTAATACGTTTTTAAACTAAGTTGATAATCGGATTCTAACATGTACTGAAGAGTATTGAGGCCAGTACTTGGAGAGATTTTTTAACGCAGTAATTATTGCGTTTAATCGTAAAAAAAAAATTGCGTTTAAACACAAACATCTTTGCGTTTAAACGCAGAAGTATGCGAGTAAACGCAAAGATTATTGCGTTTAAACGCAAAACCATTATTGCAATTAAACGCAAAACCATTATTGCGATTAAAGGCAAAACTTATTGCGTTTAAATGCAAAAGATTGCGATTAAACGCATTAAACGCAAACATTATTGCGTTTAAACGCAATAATAGTTTGCGTTTAATCGTGAAATCTTTAATATGATTTATTTTTATGTCAAACCGTTGGATGTTAAAATGGACACAAACTGATTTATTCTATATTTCACTCCGATAGACTATGTTGACTGATTTGTTTCATACCCTTTGTTAGACTGTCATTTTCGTACTAGATTTGACGACGGGTAATCCCGTTTACTTTGTTTCAACTTAGGGCTCAGGGTGGATGTAATCGGTCAGCAGAGGATGCTTAATCCTCCATGGCACCTGTTCCTGCCTTCGCTTTTTGTCGGAGGTCCGAGTTGCCCTACACTCGACTTTGTATATATGTTTGTGGGGACTATGATTACGTTTAACACATTGTTTACTTTGCCAATTTATAGTGACTTATAAATAAATATAGTGTATTATTTTAACTTTACACCAACGGATCCGTCTTAAGCCCTTTTTACACAATATGATTTGTAATCGCTGATTTCGGTTGTGATTTCGCATCTGATTTCATTGTTACATTTACACTACCTGTTAAATGACTTGTCGGATAAGTATTTCTTTAGTAATTTCCTCCATTTTTGTTTTGTCTCTATTTTGCTTTGGTTACTAGTCAACATTTCGGAGGCCTAGGACAACAGTTATTATTTGCTTGTTTGTGCCCTATTGTTAGCGGCTGGCTACCATTTCAATATCTGTAGACGATATAGAGGCTGTTAAATTCAACTTATTTCATTCTTGCAATCTTGAACCCATAAAATATCAAATTAATCAATCAAAATTACTTTGGAGGAAAAGTTCTGTGAAAATCCACGTGTTATTTGTGCCCTTCTTAGACTACCATTTATGACCTGATCTTTAATGGTTGAAACTATCTAACTTGCCAAACGTAAAAGAGCGTATCTTTATTTGGTCTGACTCCATCTGACTTATCATCATATTATGTCATAAGATATTCCAATTATCTCACATGATTTGTAATTTGTGGCAAGTCAGATCTAACAAATCATAGAGTGCAAATAGGGTTTTATGTGCCTACTTGAGAAGAAGATAAACGTAATAGTTTTTGCGTTTAAACGCTTTAATCATTTTGCGTTTAAACACTATGATATTTTTGCGTTTAGACGCAATAATATTTTGCGTTTAATCTCAATCTTTTGTGTTTAAACGCAACATTTTTTTTAGTTGAAACGCAATAATGATTTTGCGTTTATATAGGATCTCCCATGTGTTGTGGTTTGATATTATTTATATCCAACGAGCCTTGGTGAGGGGATAGAAAACACACAACGAATTGCATATAAATCATATCAAACCACAACCTATGGGATATTCTTTTTATCGCATATTATCTTCCCCCTCCCCCTTCTCTGTTTTCTTTCTGTATCCATGTCACTAGTACGCAACGTCACAAATACGCATAAAGAAAGAGTGCTACAACAATACACAAACAAATCATGTTTGGGAAGAATTATATTCAATTGCTGAATAAAGTTAAATAAAGTACATATATTTTAACAACATTAGAATTTCTTCCTTTAATCATACTATTGTTCTTCCTTTTATTTGTTAATGGTTATTTAATTGTCTGAAACACTCATGCAGAGATATCTCACTGAAAATCTACTGATTTCATTGAAAATTCAAGGGCATTTTCAATTCCCAGGAAACATTTGAAATCCCATTGTTTAACTAGAGCCATGTAAAACGTTTATCTGACTTAAATGATCTTATATCTTTTATTTTTTGCACAAACAATGCAAGAAATATGAAACATGTTAATGTATCTGCAAATTGTTTCAATTGTGATACCAGTCCACGAAGACCCCCATGAATTTATGTTACATGTGTACATGAAGCATCTTGGATTTTCAAAGATTCCAATCCTATATTGAGTAACATGTACATCTGAACCTTTGTAGGATCTTGGTCATAATCACATGAAAACGAAGAACGAGGAAGGTCACAATCCAGTTGATGAACATGAAATGGACCCAGAAGTTATCCATGCAGGTCATGTAACAGAAGACATCAAAGACAAAGCGCCACCAAACGAGCTGGAGATATTGACCACAGAGAGTATGTATGAAAACTGAAGTAACAACTGATACTCTGTAACCACCTATTATTTGTTACGCATGCGTAAATTTAAGGAGGAATAACTACTACCAAGTGGAGGATAAGTACAATAAGATTTTAAAAATGAAAATGTTTAAGTTAAGGAAGTTAGCTCCTGGCTCCGGGGCAATAAAACTTAGCTAGCTCACTTTTGAGACCGAAATCTGAGACGATCTCAGTTTCCGGTCTCAGTCTCAAATTAGGTGTGCCATAAAAAATTCTCGTCTCAGTCTCCGATTTCTAGTTCGGTCTCACTTTTGAGCTCAGAAAGTTAGATCGCTGGAAAGGTGTCTAGCTTTGTGAGTTTTACTAAATTCCAAAATGGCTTCCGCATTGGCTAGACTGAATGGTATAATTAACTATTTTTAATTGATGTGCCACTTAGAAAAGTACAGGTTACAAAGCAAAACGAATTTTGATAATGGGGATTCCCATAACACAACTGAGCAAGGTGTTCTATCTAAGTATATTTAATGGTTCAATAATGATTACATCAGTGTAAACATATTACAGATCTATTCCTGAACCCTATGCAAAGATTTGAAGTAACTGTGTTTTGTGATGAAAGGATGGATCAATCAATTAAATCGCTGTGATTCTTCATGATCTTACAGTTTGTGTTTCATCCAATATACCCTCTATCTTTATGCCCCTTTGCATGTACAAACTGTATTTTAATTTAATAATTTATGATACAAGTAGATGAGACGCGGAACTAGTTCGCAGATTATAAAGCGTAAATTGCACCAAGTTAGATTACATCGTATAACCTAAGTGAAAATTAGCTTTATTCTTTGAATATATTTATTGCAAAAGGTCAGTATCTATTTTAGCGGGATATCATAGGACAAGGTAAAATTCTGCTGATTTACTGTTGTTATATTTGAGTATATAAGGTCTTTTAATAACCAAGGAATATCGGGACATTCATCAACTGGATTTTCCGCAACATCTATACACTTGCCTCCCCTCACTTTAATACAACTCAAACTCATATTTATATATATACTAGTTTCGTATGTAGATATATTTTTAGCTCACCTGAGCCGAAGGTTTCAGTGAGCTTTTCTGATCAACCTTTGTCCGTTGTTGTAAACTTTTCACCTTTTTATTTTCTTCTCGACAAACACTAGGCCAAATTCAACAAAACTTGGTACAAATCATCCTTGGATGAAGGGATTCAAGTTTGCTCAAATAAAGGATCTGACCCCGCTTTAAGGGAGAATAGTATCTACAAAATGCAAAAATAGGGTGGTGTCATTTAAAATTCTTCTCACAACCATTGGACCAGAATACTGAAAATTATATGAAAGCTTCCTGATATAGTGGAGATTAAGTTTATTCAAATCATACCCTGGAGTCTGGTGGAGCACAATGGGGGATTAAATTTACATGTAAATATATAGGGAAATCTTTAAAAATCATCTTCTCAAAAACCATTTGGGCAGAAGAACCTATTTGCTAATAGCTTCAATGATAAGAGTAGATTCAAATTTGGTCAGATCATGTCCCCCATGGGTAGGGTGGGACAACAATAAGGGATCAAAAAATTTATTAAGGAAAATGTTCACATTTTCGACTTCTTCTCCAAAAGCAATAGGCCAATTACAACTAAATCATTCTTGGATGAAAGGGATTCAAGTGTGTCAATAATAATATATGAGATAATCACGACATTCAAAAACGTAATGTGACATACTCAATATAAGATAGAGCTTTCATTTTATGTTATGGCAATATTTTTCATTTCATAATATGATGTATGACCTTGTGACCTTTGGCTTTACCAGAACAGCAAGGTGGTGTTGGTCATTTTGGTGTTGAGATATACCTGTTTCATGTGAATTAATTTTCAGTTATGTTGTGATCCTTTTGGCAACAATATTTGGTGAAAATTTTCACAGATTGATAAAAATTCTTTTTGAAATGACCACTATTGAACCATGGCCAAGGTTACTCAGGTGAGCGATGTGGTCCATGGATCTCTTGTTGTTTATATTACAGAGTTTTATTCCCTGGAAAGGATATTGTTATATTTAGAAATTCTTTGGGACTCATATTGCTTGGTTAAGATTGCACTCCCAGGATAGGACAGTTTCGTCCGTTAACTGATTGTCGACTGTTTAAAAGATTTAGATGAATGAATTATTGTATCGTACACACCTGGATGTGTGGAGATTATAGAGTGAATGGTATTTCAATATTTTTTTTCTCTCTCTTTCCAGGTTCTCGACAGTGTGAAGAAATTGTATGCGATGATGATAAGGAGATCATGGAAATTGAGGAAGCATTTCAACGCATTCTTCATCTCCTTGATGTGCAAATTAACGTGGGTGAAAGACGAACTTCAAGATGCTATGCATCTTTTTAGAAAGATGCGCACCTAAAATAAAAGCATCGAGATGCAGATAAATAATAATTATATATCATTTTGTTAAATATCAAATCACTCTCCAATGACTTTTTGTGTATTAAGCGCTAAGTTAATATTTATATCAGGTCATGACTTTTAAATCACCCCTAATCCGAGTGTTTGATGTGTTTAATTGATTCATTTGCATTAATATTCTCAATGAACATAAATAATGCAAAAGTTCAAGCGCATCTGTTATAACCAGCAATTATTGTTAAAGATACATCTTCTATATATATATTTTTCACCTGGAAAATTCTGGGAACAATTTCTTTATACAGGAACGGTATGGTATCAATAGGAATGTAGAAAACCCTGGTAAATCGCTGATCAATGAATCTCAATATGTTATTGAATTATAGCATGTGTTGTATAAATATACAATTGTTCCCTCCATTTTTCATGTAAAGGATTTTTATTTCTGTTTTTAAAAGTATATCAAAAAATGTTCAGCTGGTAACAAGCATACACTTGAACTTTTGTTAAGTAGGACCTTTTGATGTTTTCGATAGATAACGTGTTACGTGATATTTCTATGACGTCACGGGGAGTTACCATGAGCGGAATTTATAGTAGCATGGTTGTATTCAACATGATACATGTAATTGAGGGTAGTGATGATTTGGAAATTATCTTAAGAATCATAGTGAGGCAATGTTGAAATTTAATGTAATGTTTTATGACAATTGAATATGTTGTATATTTCAGTTGATGAATTGTGACTCATGCTATCGCAGCAATATTATAAGCGAACATACCATTTGATTTACTGTAAAAGGCTTTGATTTTGTGGGGCTAAACTTTGGTGATTCTTATTGGTAAGCATTTCGCGGTGGTTTAAATTTCGTGAATAGTAAATATTCTAACCTAGAATCATGTACCCAAATACATTGAACAACACTTCGCGATGGTTTTATTTTCGCGATAGTTGACATAATCGCGAATATAGCGAAAATAAAACCCAAGCAAATATTCCCCTCTACAGTATTATCCATGTACATGTACATGAAATGGTGTCAATCTCCCTTTATGAATTATATAGGAATCGTACAAAGCTTTGTAGACAGTCAGTAACAAACTTAATATGATCTATATTGTTTGTCAAGAAAAGGAATATCCATTGCCAGATATTTATATCGTATTTGAATAAACAAAATTTGCATCATGTGATGTGACTTATGATCTGTTCTGTAAATCAAGAAAACATCCTTCAGTAGTCTAAAGATAAAATCTGCCAATAAACAACAGAGGTGGGCAACATAATTTATTTAGTTTGACTGTTTTTCGTCGTATCTTGAAAATCTTATACAAATTGTGCGACAGATAGGTAATCAATTTGATCAAAGTCAAACAAATTAACATTAG
>CAJDSM010027500.1:0-22422 GCA_903981925.1 Ostrea lurida | reverse complement strand
CGTTCCTCAGCGTTACTATATAATAATTGCCCCCTCCACCCCCAGTTTTTTCAATAATTAAATCATACATTTAGTGGTTATAAGCAAATATTGTTTTAACAATCATGCTCGCAGGACGCGGCCATTGTCATATTGGCACTGTATATAATTATCTTTCTAGTAATTGCTAGCAGAGGAGACGAGCTTGACAATTTGTCTGAATGGATACGTTTACTAAAAATCGTATTCACGCATTTTGAGCGGGGAATTGCGATAGGTACTATTTAATAGTCTGTTTTAGAAGCCAGAAAGGTGGTAAATGAGTTTATATATATGGCAGTGATCCTGCTTCGCTTTTGTCGAATGTACGTGTTGCCTAAATCGTTTCGTATGTGTTATTGGACTATGATTACGTTTTGATTACTTTGTTACTTGGCCATTTTATATTAGATTAGATGAACTTTGTACTAGTTCAGTGATAAAGGCAGTAAAACATTGTATATGCCTTCTCTTCATGACCCTGATCCTTCGTCGCTGTTTTGTCGAAGTCGTGTTGCTACTAAACTCGACTTTGTAAAAAAAATTTATATGTTTTTAGGATTATGGTTACGTTTAACACATGGTTTAATTTTGCTAATTTAATTATCTATTAGTTACTATTATAATTAACTGACACTGGTTTAACAAACACACAAAATACCGAGTAAAATGTATATCGTTTAGTAGTTTGGGCGATCTGGCCGCGGTGTTTATTTTTTTGGGGGCTTCCAAAGACGCGCTCCACAAAAAGGTTACAATAAGTGACGCCCCCACAGTGGGTTTGATTTGTGCACTGGTTGATTCTCAGTGGCACAAACGTACGCAATACAAGTTAGTAATATCAAGTCATGTTCAAGGTCGATGACGAGGCGTAAATGAGTGGACTGTGCACTGGGCTGTTTCAATTCGCAAGTGCACAAGCACGCAGGTAATATATACAAAGCGCAATAGCAGTAGCATTCAATGGAGTGGTAACGGATTGGACACCATGCATTCAAAGTATATGGGACCCATGCCCCTGAATTTTGAATCAATATAACGGTTTATAAAACATGTTAAGTGGCCATATCCCTGAATTAGGCACACTGCAATAGATTAAGGGGCCACTTCCTGAATTTACAACAATGCAATAATCATATAACAAAACACTTGACAGCAGTGTCTAATGGTTAAGGGGCCAATACGTGTCTTTGAAGATCGGGCGAATTTCGCCGAACTTCAGATAATCAATGGTTTTAAGGGGCCAATATCATTGTCTTTGCAAGAATTCAGCGGGCCAATTTCCCCTGACTTTGCAGCAATCAACAATGGTATCAAGGGGCAATATCCCTGTCTTTGAAAATGGTTATAGGCCTCCTCCAGTTGAGTTGGGGTGCGACGAACAACCCGACGGAACAGTGGTTCCCAGTGGTTCCGTTACTTAAATGACATCAACCGCGACATTGGACGATATTGGTCGTGTTTGAACTGCCTGCAAACAGAAAAAAGCAAAAAAAAAAACAAAAAAAAAACCCAGCAGTCATCATTTCTAAATTTGAGAGGGAGGGTGGGTTTTAAATGACTTGATAAGCGCCTTTTTCACAGAGAAATTTTTTTTATGAACTGACGCAATATGCTGATTTTTTTTCCCAAGAGGAAGTTTTCTCGGTAGTGGATTTTTGAAGAGGTTCCGCGTTATGCTCGCCCCGGCATAATTCCGGGAAAAACATATTAACGTAACAGTTTAGCAGTGTTTAAATCTACATATTTTTAAAGACAGCTCAAATATGTGATTATTTGTCTCTTAATATAAACTAGGATTCTACATTCAACACGTGGGAAGCACTACATATATCAAGGCATCTCGCAAAGATGAACTTTTTTCAAAATCATGTTTCTCCATTAAATACTTTCAATAATTGAAAACTCAGGATCATTTGAATTGGAACATATCTTTATTTTCTCCACTTTATAGCAACGATTCCTTACAATAATTGAATGTTAATCTTTTTCAGATTATAGATATTGTTTAAACAACATGGCACCCGAAAACATATTTTCGTAGAAACAATATGATTGGCACAAGTACAGCTGGAATAGATATTAAAGAGTTCTAGGGGTGAGGTTTTAAAGTGATGTTAATTTTAGGGAGTGGTTTTTTGATTTTCTACTTGAAAGAGCCTCGGGAAATTAAAAAAGAAAAATGGTTTTTCCTGCTTGTTTTCGAGCTCCCGTGTTTTAAACATGACTTTTTTGCACTTCATTTGCTCAGCATTTATTTGTTTAAACTCCATTCGTCTGGTTGGTGTAATAAAACATAAGAATACAGATCAATCATTACATGAAATAGATACATAGTAATGTATTCTTACAATAGAGATTATAAAAAAATACTTGTAATGTGAAAATCTAAATAATGAACTTTTTTGCACTTATATACGGAAAAATCATGAATATCGAATTTCAGAGTTAAAAAATTACATTTTAGAAGTGTGGTCAATTTCTAACAAATTCACGTAATAATTCCGAGTCTTGTCTCAAAATTTAAAAATGGAACTTTAAAAAGTAGAGGATTTCGGTCAAATTTTTAAAATTTGGCCAAAATCCTATTTTTTGCAAAGAATTTCGAGTAAATTGAAATGGACTTTTTAAAGAATTGTATTCTGGTTTTTGGAAAAATTACTTAACAAAATTAATAAATAACATATTTGACTAGTTCAAGTTCATCTACTTGTATCATTAATTTTTAAAACTGAAATATAACGAATAGGGGTATTAAGATTAGAATGTATATTGGGATGAAATAGAAGCTGCAAAATATGCTTTTTGATTAATGATCTTCCGGTCAACAAAATATAGTCCTACAACCAGTTCAATCTGAATTGCAAAAATTTATAACTGAAAGGGTTCGTTTTAAATGTGTAATATGTTTGCACCAATGGGGTCGGTATTGAACCAGTAAATATTGGGTTACAGCGTCTGTCGGTTGTTCTCAAAAGCTCACTACAACATCCTTAAGAGGCATGCTTTGGGTTCTTATAGATAATATGCTGTAGTCTTTTGTAGACCCATGTCTTCCAACAAATCCGTTGGGTATTACTATGAGGCAACAAATTGTGGCCCACTTTTTGGCAGACTTTTTTTATATTCATCACGAAGCAAATATGTTCTACTTCTTATTTTTATAAATTCTCCGCACTTTATTACAACGAATTTCATACGATAAATTAAAGTCTAGGCTTTTAGATTATTGCTATTGAACAACGGCACCCGAAATAAAGTTTCGGGTCGTTGGAAAACCAAGATACATTTTTGTTAGAAACCACTGCTGATTGCTGGACACAGGTCTCTGAAGTAGATATTAAGAGCATGCTTGGTATTTGATTGATAGTATTTGTGTAGCCTTCGGAGGTCATGTCTTCCATCAATCGTTGGTCATCCATGGCACTTATTGTACCCTTATTTGGCAGACTTATTTCTGTTTCATCACGAAGCGGAAATTTCTTCAAAACTGTTTTCTGATAAAAAAAAAACAAAAAAAATGTCGTGGCCTTCAACTTTACAATATAGTGATGTCGTATGCAATCAACATTATAATTTTCAAAGCAATGCCCTTTTGATATATCCAGACGACTTCGAAATAAAGGACACCATAGAATCTGACATCTCGCTTCATATTTTAATAATATTGACTCTAATTGCAGACTGACAACCAATTAATATGATAGTGTGATGACTTCAGTTGTAATAGTCAACAGTCACTTCTCTAATGGTAGTAATGTACCGCTATCACTGATTATGATGTGCATATTCTAAATTGATTTAATAAGCAAGCATAATATGCGTATGAGTAATTTTCTTCAGCGAGGATCACTACTCACAAACAGTTGATGTGCCGGGTTATAAGCAATTCGTTTAAAGTCTCATTATCCGGCAAATTCTACGGTCGCTATAATTCGACGCTTGTTGTGCGATTAAATTATCGCTAATCATATGTTGAATGATTTGTTTCATACGCTTTGTTAGACTGTCCATTTTCATACTAGATTTGACGACGGGTAACCCGTTTACTTTGTTTGACTCTACAGGCTCAGGCGGGTGTGACCGGTCAGCATGAGGATGCTTCTCCTCCTCGGCACGCTGATCTGCTTCGCTTTCGTCGAAGGTCGTGTTGCCTAACTCGATTTTGTATGTTGTTTTTTGGACTATGATTACGTTTGATACTTTGGTTACTTCGCATTTTTATACCGTACTTGGAATTAACATTTTCCAATATGTTCATTTGGATATGTAATAAGCAAAGAATAAGGAACAGTGATCAACTCGCAAGTCTCGAAATAGAATACAAAAACAAGCGTTGGGCAACACGGACCTGGACACACAAAGGAGGGGTCAGATGCTTAGGGGCAGTAAGCATTCCCTGGTGACCGGTCACACGCGCGTCCGCGAGCCCATTAGTCTTGATCAGGTTATGGGCAATCCGTAGTCAATCAATGTGTGAAAACGGCTTAAAATGGTATGAAACACATCAGACAGCATTTGAACTCAATGGTAGGTCTGATATGATTTTGATGACCAAGCTCAATTTTGAAAGAACCCATCCCAAGTGTGGACTTGAATTGTGCTTAATCTCAAAATGTTTAGCATTGATAGACTCCTATTGATTCTGCTGTTCTTGAGAGAAGATTATTGGAAGATATTTCCCATTACCCATGTATTACCTCATACATGTATAATTTTGATCTCTTATATGTTGACCCATTACTACTTTCCCAAGGCCTCACGTTTTTATGATGCTTATTCAATTCTGCTATTATGAATGCGGATTTTAATGAGCTGGTACTGCCAATTGGGGTTTTTTAAAGGGTCTATTCTAATGATAATTGTTAAGTTTTGATTCCTATTGTAGTCCTATTAGAGGTTTGAACAAAGCGTGCAATCTAAACTATACCCAAAGCTTTCATTGTATGTATTTTTTTCTGGCACCAGTAGTTCTGGAAAAGATGATTCATGAATGAAAAATATTGTTGATTTTTTAATTTTAAAGCAATATTTTATTAGCAAAATATGTGAATGGATTGGGCGAGGCATATCATCATTTTAGCCCTTCCAACATCGAGGTTATAATAAGTGCACAATGCAAACAAAATAAAACAAGCTAGAGCATAGAAATAGATAGGTGTAGATACATAATTCCACATATACATTATAATATGCATACACTAATATTTAAAAACAGACCCAATTTTCATGCATATTGCATGTCATATTGTTATACGATATGAATTAAAGAAAGTGTTCTGTAATATGAACAAGGGTATGCATTTTCATTATGATTGTATTGAATCCAAAATCATAAAGATATAGCTTTCTTCAGTAAGGAGATATTATTTCATAAAGAATAACGAATCCTTTATCATCAATGGAAGCTGCCATATTGATCCAATAATTACATCCGTTGTAAGTTTCTCTTGCATCTACCAGGGGTCAGACTGTCCTGACGTCAGTTAGTCACATTGGCATTTTGGCACATTATCATAAATATAGTCATCATGCATATTGTTATACATCTGAAATGAATCTAGTCATCTGGCCATATTGTTTATACATTCTGACAAGAAAGTTGATTTCAATTTTGTCTATTGTCATGCAATTTGTTTGCATATAGTTGTTGATATCGAGGCCCGTTGGAAATAAAAAGTTTTATTCTATTCAGCACACACAACACCACACACGAACACAACACACACAACCATTATATATATATCAATGGGAATTATCAAACATAATAAAGAAAACAAATACCCGGTTCGGAACTAAGAGTGAAGTTATATTAAAAACTAAGCTTTTGGTTGAGAAAACTTGCCTGCTTCAAATAATTTTATTTTAAGTCGCATGATTGTAGGACTAACTGTATAACAATTCAAATGTAAGGTTGTTGGTTTATATGAAGAATCTTAGAATAAAACTTCTTTTTGATTAAATATAATTTTATTTTTCAGACATCGCTTTTTGCGACCTAGCGGGTCCTCATCGCAGGTCTAAAGGCGAATTGTTTTGTTATAGCCATTTGATTTGTAACAATATATTTATGCAATCTTACAAAACATATGAGGATTAAATTGTGTTGGTTGATGTGAGATGGTTGACAATTTGACCTGTTCATGGTGATCCATTTCTCCGAACTTGAAATGAGGGTACACACTGTTTTTTCCCAGTGGAATTCAAATATTGATAGTTGTCAGACTGAATTCCATAGTCATCATATGCTTTAAATCACTGGAAAGTGTCACAATTGATATTAATAGAATCCTTCATTCGTGTTTACTGCGTGTGGGATAGGGCAATTCCACCGACGGGACAAGCTTACAGTCTAGGAGGAGGATTTGCCGAGTCTAGCAGGAATTTTGTTCAGTAGGTAGAATGTTCCTATCCCCAAGAGTAATATGAAGGATTATTTTTCTCGACTTTTATTCGCTGTTTAAGTGCATAAAATAGGAGCTGTGAGGAGATTTAGAATTATACCATCTTTATTTGAACTTTAAAAACAAATTATTAGACACTCAGCTAAGTTTAGGCTTCCCAATGACTTATAAGTGCGAATATAAATGTACTCTGTGCACTTCCACCCATATGACGTCACAATTGGAAAAAGTACGTCTATACGGTTCTTACAGTTTGGCATTGCGGCGGAAAATGTCATAATATTTTTCGTTATTTACTAACGTTATAATGAATTGATGTTACGCGAACATTTTCTTGTCCCTACATAAAACTATGTATTTTCCCCTTTTACACCAAAGCACTTTCTAATTTCCTATGTATGATTATGAAATTGATATTCCTATTATTTTGTGACTTGAAATCGCCCCATATATTCCTTATTCCGATCATCATGCGTTTTTAGAACATCCAATTACATAATTCTTACGTAAAGCTAAAGAAATGTGGTATTGCAACGATATACAGTGCAATGACGATGTTGGAGTTTTATATTAATTTCGTATAAATCATATATGCAGAAAAGTGAGGGGAGGAAACTTCCTGACACAAAGGGAAATCTTTCCCGTATACTAATAATTCTTGCATATTGTCAAAATTTGAAAGTATGCGCGGTTTGTTTGCATTTTATACCATTTTCTTTTATACCGGAGAAGTTTTTCCGCAAACTTTTCATTTATTGTAAAGTTACTTTTATTTCTCAATATCAAAGGTTGGCTTGTTTTTAGTCGATATCGTTGCAATTTTGCAATTATTAACAAAAAATTTGTTAATTCCTAAAATTAGATATAGCGTGAAACAGTCAGTGATAATAAACAACAATCTTGGTAAAATTACGGAATCTATTATGATGATATGAACGTCGATTCACTTTCTCGGGTATTTTCATTGGAATACAACATGTATAACACTCTATGATTATTTTATTTATGCTTTTAACGTTATTTCTGTATGGGAGCCTTATTCAGTTGAAGGCAGGGCAGAAGAGCAATCCGAAACGGTTTACACTGAAGTGTAAACTAAATCTCGAGGCGCTGTTCCCCAAGAGAGCTATTTCAAATTAAATTTAAAATAGGGGAACAATATAAAACATTTTTGCTTTCAAATCGTGCAACCGTACATTTTCATAGAAACTATAATGACGTCACGATCAATTGACGTGCAGCAGTGTGAGATTGAAAAATCTCACATGGCTGTTCACATGGATAAAGTCGGTCTCCACACTGGTAAAAATGTGAGAAATAGTATCTATACATATAATCTAGGCTTTTTCAGATTATAGATAATTAGCTTTTTTAAACAAAAACGGGGCACACGGAAATTATCGATTTCTAGTCGTTGGGGAACACAAGACAAATAATTTTAGATATAAGACAACACCTGGATTGCCTCACACAAGTACTTCTGAAGTAGATTATTAAGAGATGCTTTGGGTTTCTTATAGATAATATTTTATGTAGTCTTTGCCCCCCCCCCCCCCCAGTTTTTTCATAAATAACAATCATACATTTAGTGTTATACAAAATATGTTTTAACAAATCATGCTCGCAGGACGCGGCCATTGTCATATTGGCACATGTATATAAATTATCTTCTAGAAATAGCTAGAGAGGAGACGAGCTTGACAATTTGTCTGAATGGATACGTTTACTAAAAATCGTATTCACGCATTTTGAGCGGGGAATTGCGATAGGTACTATTTAATAGTCTGTTTTAGAAGCCAGAAAGGTGGTAAATGAGTTTATATATATGGCAGTGATCCTGCTTCGCTTTTGTCGAATGTACGTGTTGCCTAAATCGTTTCGTATGTGTTATTGGACTATGATTACGTTTTGATTACTTTGTTACTTGGCCATTTTATATTAGATTAGATGAACTTTGTACTAGTTCAGCTGATAAAGCAAGTAACAACATTGTATATGCTTACTCTTCCATGACCCCTGATCCTTCCGTCGCTTTTGTCGGAGTCCGTGTTGCTCTAAACTCGACTTTGTATATATGTTTTTAGGATTATGGTTACGTTTAACACATGGTTAATTTTGCTAATTTATATCTATTAAGTTACTATTATAATTAACACTGACACCTGGTACCAAACACACAAAACTACCGAGTAAAATGTATATCGTTTAGTAGTTTGGGCGATCTGGCCGCGGTGTTTATTTTTTTGGGGGCTTCCAAAGACGCGCTCCACAAAAAGGTTACAATAAGTGACGCCCCCACAGTGGGTTTGATTTGTGCACTGGTTGATTCTCAGTGGCACAAACGTACGCAATACAAGTTAGTAATATCAAGTCATGTTCAAGGTCGATGACGAGGCGTAAATGAGTGGACTGTGCACTGGGCTGTTTCAATTCGCAAGTGCACAAGCACGCAGGTAATATATACAAAGCGCAATAGCAGTAGCATTCAATGGAGTGGTAACGGATTGGACACCATGCATTCAAAGTATATGGGACCCATGCCCCTGAATTTTGAATCAATATAACGGTTTATAAAACATGTTAAGTGGCCATATCCCTGAATTAGGCACACTGCAATAGATTAAGGGGCCACTTCCTGAATTTACAACAATGCAATAATCATATAACAAAACACTTGACAGCAGTGTCTAATGGTTAAGGGGCCAATACGTGTCTTTGAAGATCGGGCGAATTTCGCCGAACTTCAGATAATCAATGGTTTTAAGGGGCCAATATCATTGTCTTTGCAAGAATTCAGCGGGCCAATTTCCCCTGACTTTGCAGCAATCAACAATGGTATCAAGGGGCAATATCCCTGTCTTTGAAAATGGTTATAGGCCTCCTCCAGTTGAGTTGGGGTGCGACGAACAACCCGACGGAACAGTGGTTCCCAGTGGTTCCGTTACTTAAATGACATCAACCGCGACATTGGACGATATTGGTCGTGTTTGAACTGCCTGCAAACAGAAAAAAGCAAAAAAAAAAACAAAAAAAAAACCCAGCAGTCATCATTTCTAAATTTGAGAGGGAGGGTGGGTTTTAAATGACTTGATAAGCGCCTTTTTCACAGAGAAATTTTTTTTATGAACTGACGCAATATGCTGATTTTTTTTCCCAAGAGGAAGTTTTCTCGGTAGTGGATTTTTGAAGAGGTTCCGCGTTATGCTCGCCCCGGCATAATTCCGGGAAAAACATATTAACGTAACAGTTTAGCAGTGTTTAAATCTACATATTTTTAAAGACAGCTCAAATATGTGATTATTTGTCTCTTAATATAAACTAGGATTCTACATTCAACACGTGGGAAGCACTACATATATCAAGGCATCTCGCAAAGATGAACTTTTTTCAAAATCATGTTTCTCCATTAAATACTTTCAATAATTGAAAACTCAGGATCATTTGAATTGGAACATATCTTTATTTTCTCCACTTTATAGCAACGATTCCTTACAATAATTGAATGTTAATCTTTTTCAGATTATAGATATTGTTTAAACAACATGGCACCCGAAAACATATTTTCGTAGAAACAATATGATTGGCACAAGTACAGCTGGAATAGATATTAAAGAGTTCTAGGGGTGAGGTTTTAAAGTGATGTTAATTTTAGGGAGTGGTTTTTTGATTTTCTACTTGAAAGAGCCTCGGGAAATTAAAAAAGAAAAATGGTTTTTCCTGCTTGTTTTCGAGCTCCCGTGTTTTAAACATGACTTTTTTGCACTTCATTTGCTCAGCATTTATTTGTTTAAACTCCATTCGTCTGGTTGGTGTAATAAAACATAAGAATACAGATCAATCATTACATGAAATAGATACATAGTAATGTATTCTTACAATAGAGATTATAAAAAAATACTTGTAATGTGAAAATCTAAATAATGAACTTTTTTGCACTTATATACGGAAAAATCATGAATATCGAATTTCAGAGTTAAAAAATTACATTTTAGAAGTGTGGTCAATTTCTAACAAATTCACGTAATAATTCCGAGTCTTGTCTCAAAATTTAAAAATGGAACTTTAAAAAGTAGAGGATTTCGGTCAAATTTTTAAAATTTGGCCAAAATCCTATTTTTTGCAAAGAATTTCGAGTAAATTGAAATGGACTTTTTAAAGAATTGTATTCTGGTTTTTGGAAAAATTACTTAACAAAATTAATAAATAACATATTTGACTAGTTCAAGTTCATCTACTTGTATCATTAATTTTTAAAACTGAAATATAACGAATAGGGGTATTAAGATTAGAATGTATATTGGGATGAAATAGAAGCTGCAAAATATGCTTTTTGATTAATGATCTTCCGGTCAACAAAATATAGTCCTACAACCAGTTCAATCTGAATTGCAAAAATTTATAACTGAAAGGGTTCGTTTTAAATGTGTAATATGTTTGCACCAATGGGGTCGGTATTGAACCAGTAAATATTGGGTTACAGCGTCTGTCGGTTGTTCTCAAAAGCTCACTACAACATCCTTAAGAGGCATGCTTTGGGTTCTTATAGATAATATGCTGTAGTCTTTTGTAGACCCATGTCTTCCAACAAATCCGTTGGGTATTACTATGAGGCAACAAATTGTGGCCCACTTTTTGGCAGACTTTTTTTATATTCATCACGAAGCAAATATGTTCTACTTCTTATTTTTATAAATTCTCCGCACTTTATTACAACGAATTTCATACGATAAATTAAAGTCTAGGCTTTTAGATTATTGCTATTGAACAACGGCACCCGAAATAAAGTTTCGGGTCGTTGGAAAACCAAGATACATTTTTGTTAGAAACCACTGCTGATTGCTGGACACAGGTCTCTGAAGTAGATATTAAGAGCATGCTTGGTATTTGATTGATAGTATTTGTGTAGCCTTCGGAGGTCATGTCTTCCATCAATCGTTGGTCATCCATGGCACTTATTGTACCCTTATTTGGCAGACTTATTTCTGTATTCATACGAAGCGGAATTTCTTCAAAAACTGTTTTGAATAAAAACAAAAACAAAAAAATGGCGTGCCCTTCAACTTTACATATAGATGATGTCGTATCAATCAACACTTATAATTTTCATAAGCATGCCCTTATATCCAGACGAACCCGAAAGAAAGAACCATAGAATCTGACATCTCGGCTTCATATTTACATAAATTGACTCTAATTGCAGACTGACAACCAATTTAATATGATAAGTCGGGTGATGACCTACTTAGTGTAATGACGTCAACAGTCACTTGTAGTAATGTACCGCTATCACCTGATTATGATGTGCATATCTCCTAATTGATTTAATAAGCAAAAGCATAATATGCGTATGAGTACTTTTTCAAGCGAGGACAACTACTAACAAAACAGTTGATGGTGCCGGGTTATAACAAATCTCGTTTAAAGTCATCATTTCGCAAATTCTACGGTCGCTATAATGACCTTGTTTGCGATTACAAATTATCGCTAAATCATATGTTGACTGATTTGTTTCATACCCTTTGTTAGACTGTCATTTTCATACTAGATTTGACGACGGGTAACCCCGTTTACTTTGTTTCGACTACAGGCTCACGGCGGGTGTGACCGGTCAGCAGAGGATGCTTACTCCTCCATGGCACCTGATCCTGCCTTCGCTTTCGTCGAAGGTCCGTGTTGCCCTACACTCGATTTTGTATGTGTTTTTTGGACTATGATTACGTTTGATACTTTGTTACTTCGCCATTTTATACCGTACTTCGCAATTCAACATTTTCCACAATATGTTCATTTGGATGTAAAAGCAAAGATAAGGAACAGTGATCAATCTCGCAAGTCTCAAATAGAATACAAAAACCAAGCGTTGGGCAACACGGACCCCTGGACACACCAAAGGAGGGGTCAGATGCTTAGGAGGAGTAAGCATTCCCTGGTGACCGGTCACACCCGTCGCGAGCCCATAGTCTTGATCAGGTAAACGGGCAATCCGTAGTCAAATCAATGTGTGAAAACGGCTTAACAATGGCTATGAAACACATCAGACAGCATTTGACTCAATGGTAGGTCTGATATGATTTATGATGGACCAAGCTAATTTTGAAAGAACCCCATCACCAAGTGTGACTTGAATGTGCTTAATCCTAAAATGTTTACGCATTGATAAGACTCCTATTGATTCTGCTGTTCTTGAGAAGATTATTGAAGATATTTCCCCCATACCCATGTATACCCTCATACATGTATAAATTTTGATCTCTTATAGTGACCCCATACTACTCCCAAGGCTCACGTTTTTATGATGCTTAATTCAATCTGCATATTATGATGCGGATTTATGACTGTACTGCCATTGGGGTTTTTAAAGGTCTATTCTATATATTGTAAGTTTTGATTCCCTATTGTAGTCCTATTAGAGGTTTGAACAAAGCGCAATCTACACTATACCCCAAAGCTTTCATGTAATGTAATTTTTTTCTGGCACAGTAGTTCTTGAAAAGATGATTAATGAATGAAAACAATATTGTTGATTTTTATTTTAAACAATATTTTATTAGCAAAAATATGTGAATGGGATTGGGCAGCAGGCACTACCTATTTTAGCCCTTCCCAACATCGAGGTTATAATAAGTCAAACAATGCAAACAAAATAAAACAAGCTAGAGCAATAAGAAAAAGATAGGTGTAGATACATAATTCCACATATACATATATAATATGCATACACTAATATAATTAAAAACAGACACAAATATCCATGCATATATGCATGTCATATTGTTATACGATATGAATTAAAGAAAGTGTTCATGTAAATATGACAAAGGGTATGCAATTTTCATTTTGATGTATAATGAATCCAAAAATCATAAAGATATAGCTTTCTTCAGTAAGGAGATATATTTCATAAAGAATAACGAATCTTTATAATCCATGGAAGCTGCCATATTGATACAATAATTACATCCCTGCTAAGTTATCTCTTAGCATCTACCAGGGGTCAGCACTGATGCTGACGTCAGTTAGTCACATTGCATTTTGGCACATTATACATAAATATAGTCATCATGCCATATTGTTATACAATCTGAATGAATCTAGTCATCATGCCATATTGTTATACATTCTGAACAAGAGCTTATTTCAAATTTTGTCTATTGTCATGCAATGTTGTTGCATATAGTTGTGATATCGAGGCCCGTTGGAAATAAAGTTATTCTATTACACACACACACACACACACACACACACACACACACACACACATATATATATATATCAATGGCAAATTATCAAACATAATAAAGAAAACAAATACCGGTTCGGAAACTAAAGAGTGAAGTATATTAAAAACTAAGCTTTTGGTTGTAGAAAAAACTTGCCCTGCTTCAAATATTTTAATTTTAAGTCCATGATTGTAGGACTACTGTATAACAATTCAAATGTAGGTTGTTGGTTTATATGAAGAAATACATATAGAATAACAAAACCTTCTTTTTGATTAAATATAATTTATTTTCAGACTAGCTTGCGACCCTAGCGGGTCCTCATCAGGTCTAAAGCGAATTGTTTGTTATAGCCATTTGATTTGTAACAATATATTTATGCAATACTTACAAAAACATATGAGATTAAATTAGTGTTGGTTGAATGTGAGATGAGTGTGACATTTGACCTGTTTCAATGGTGATCCATTTCTCCGAAATTGAAATGAGGGTACACAATGTTTTTCCCAGTGAAATCAATATTGATAGTTGTCAGACTGAATTCCATAGCCATCATTATGCCTTAAATCACTGGCAAGTGTCACAATTGATATTAATAGAATCCTTCATTACGTGTATTACTCGTGTGGGATAGGGAAATTCCACCGACGGGACAAGATTTACAGTCTAGGAGGAGGCTTTGCCGAGTCCTAGACAGCAAATTTTGTTCCAGAGGTAGAATGTCCCTATCCCACAAGAGTAAATAATGAAGGATTATTTTTCTCAACTTTTATTCGCTGTTTAGTGCATAAAATCAGGAGCTGTGAGGAGATTTAGAATTATCACCATCTTTATTTGAACGTTTTAACAACCAAATACTAATTAGACACTCACTACAGTTAAGGCTTCCCACTGAACTATTCACAGGTGCCGAATATAAATGTACCTCTGTGCACTCCACCATATGACGTCACGAAATTGAAAAGTACGTCATGCACGTTACGGTTCTTACAAGTTGCAAATTTCGGCGGGAATGTCATTAATATTTTAGCTCGCTCTAATTTACTAACGTTATCAATCGAATTGATGTAAAACGACGTAAACTGCTTTCATTTTGTCCTTTAATCGGTAAACAGCACTAGTATTCTTCCTCTATTATAACACACAAAGCACTATTCTAATTTTTCTGGTGATATAAGGAATTAGTGAAATTGACTTATTGCTCTATTATTTTGTGACCTTGAGGCAATCGCCACCAGATTTTCTATCCGTCATCACCTGCGTATTTTTAGGAAACATCCAATCTACATAATATCTTTCGACACAGCCTAACGAAAATGTGGTTATGCATTTACGAATCTATACAGTGTGCATATGCCGATGTTTGGAAGTTTATATAAGTAATTTACTATTCAAATTCAATATCAGAAACAGCTGCGGGCGAGACTTAACTGGAATCAGAAAGGGAAAATCCATGTTGCCGATACCAAAAAATTCTTGCATACTGTCAATCAGAAAGTATGCCCAGCATTGTTGGCATTTATATACCATTTTCTTTCTTATACGGAGACAGTTTTTCCCACACGGTGGTTTCATTTATTCTGTAAAAGTTTACGTTTATTCTCAAATAGTCAAACAGGATTCGGCTTGTTTATAGTCGAATATCGTTGCATATTTGGCCAATAATTACAAAAAATTGTTTAATTCTAAAATTTACGAATAATCACGTGACAGCTCACCGTGATAATAAACACACAATCCTTGGTAAAAAAGTGTACCGGAATCCTATTATGAATTCGATAATGAACGTCGAATCACTCATCGGTATTTCTACATGAATACTACAGTCAGATAAACATCTATGAGTTATTTTATTGTCTGCTTTTAAGCGTTATTTATGTATGGGGCACCTAATTTCAGTTGAGAGCAGGATCAGAAAGTAGCAATCGCCTGAAAACGGTTACACTGAAGTTGTAAACTAAAAATCATCGACGCTCGCCACCAGCACAGAACGCTATTTCAAATTAGCAATTTACAAGGAAAGACAATATCAAATACATGTTTGCTTACAATCTGTAGGCAACCTACGAGCTTTGCATAGAAAAAAAAATATTAAGACGTCACGGATCAATGACTTGCGCAGTGTGCACGATTGAAAAAGCTCTCACATAGGCCCGTCTAACATGGATAAAGTCGGTCTCACACTGGTAAAAAGCAAACTGTGGAGAAATCAGTACAGAGTTATAACACATATCAATTCTAGGCTTTTCAGATTTATTAGAGTAATTGACTTTTATATATACAAAAATACGCACCCGAATTAATACGATTGTATGATCGTTGGAGAAACAACTGACACATATTTTATTATGACACTCTGATTGCCACACACCAGAGTCGTCTCTGAAAGGTAGAGTATTACAAGTAAAGACTCGACTCGGGTATATCTTATAAGAATAATATTTAATAGTAGTCTTTGGAGATCCAGTGTCTATCCAACAATCCGTAGGTATTCCTATGGCACTCAATTGTCCCCTTGACTTGCAGAACTCTGTTTTTATATTTTTATAATGAACGCAGAAATTTGTACAGAAACCTGTTCATCGGGATCACAAACATACTAAACGTTTTGCTGCTCCTTCCTTCAACCTTACATATTATGGTCATATAGTATGTGTTATTCAATTACAAATCATCTAAGGTTTTCACCAATTATGTCCATTTGATATATTCCCGAAAGAAACTCGAACATAAAGACACACAGCATCTGATTAATCTGCTTCATATTTATGGATTATAATCTTCACTCTTAACATATGACTAACTAATGTGCAGACTGACAACGTACATTTATCATGATAAGCGTGATGACTTTAACGTTGCAATCGTTCACTTCCTTTTCTATGTAGTACTTTTACCACTATCACCTGTATGTGTGATATCTACCTCCAGTTGCATTCGATGACGCAAGTTGTATAATAGACCTACTGTCAGCAATGCGGATTTTATTAAAGTGCTCGAGCGACCAAACTACTAACTAGAAATAAGTTGTGTGCAGGGTTATAACGAATCTTCGTTTTAAAAGATTCAATGCGATTTCGTAAAATCTCTTGTACGGTTCGCTGAGTATAAATTAGATCCTTGTTTGCGCGGATTACAAATAGTCACGATAAGTTCATATGAGTGACTGATTTGTTTCATTACCCCTTCTGTTCAGAACTGTCATTTTTGCCTACAGATGTGACTAACGGGTATCCCGTTTACTTCTATGATAGGGAGCTAAGGGCGTGCACGCGGCGGGTGTGACCGCGCGGTCAGCAGAGGATGCTTACTTCCTCCATGGCACCTGATCCTACTCGCTTTTGTCGGAGTCCGTGTTGCCTACACTCGATTTTGTATATGTTTTTTGGAGCTATGATTACGGTTGATACCTGTTAACTTCGCCTTTTTGTATAAGGAAATGGATGTATCATCAGCAAAGTATTGTATTATTAGATACGTCATTACAAATACCATTAATCTAAGGATAAATAGGAATGGTCCAAATACGGACCTCTGCATTTATTACACTGCACCTCAGGGGTGTACTACATGTATATAGTATATAAAACCATAAATTACAACTTTTTGCAGTCTATCCGACAAATAATTTTCTACCCAAATCAAAAGGTTACCACTTAAGTACCGAGATTTTGTACCTCAAATAAAATATCTTTGTTCCAGACTTTATCAAATGCATTGGATATATCACAAAAGATGAATATTACATCTCTAAACTGGAAATAATAGCATGGCTGAAAATAAGACTGATATTTGTAAATCATATCATGACATGATCATTCATAAACTCATGCAAATAATTCAAAATTATTTTCCCCCATTGTTTTGCACAATACATGTACGTATACTTGTTAAGGAGATTGATCTATAATTAGTTTTGTCTTGAGCGCTACCCATATCTTTATAGATTAGTGTAACCTGTGTTAATTTTCATAGGTCTGGTAGCTTCCCTATCAGAGATATGGGGAATAATTTTAATTTTGTTAGAGGTATATTTATACAAGTAGCTATTTCCTTTAGTATTCTTGGAGATAATCCATCGGGACCAGGTGGTTTGATATCATAATTTCTAACTGATCACATGCCTGACTTTCTGTGATAAGAAAATCAAATCAGGTAGACTTTCATTAGCAATAAAAGGAGGTCAGATACATGAAAAGAAATATAAATTGTATGGTTCATCTGTAATAGACGATACTTCGCCAAAGTATCTATTCAGAAATGATGCTTTTTCAGATGAATGGAAATTAGTTTAACTGTTGGTTTTAATGCTTGCATACGTTAATAGTTTTCATAAAGGTTTTAGATTAGTTTGCGTATAGTATACAGTTAACGTATATCATTGAGGGAAGTTTTAAGCAAGATCCAACAGTTCCCGAAAGCCAGGACTATTTCCCCAGGCGTTAGCGAGGGAATAATCCGGCTGAGGGAATTTGGAATCTTGCTAAACTCCCTCCAGTGATATACCGGTTAACATGTTTTATATACCGAACAAATTGAAAATATGATAAAAAATAAAAAAAATCAACAAAAACAGTTTCATTTCAATTGTAGCTGTCGCTCCAATACTTTGATAAATCCATAATATTTTTCTCGGTGCCAGTGTAAGTTTTTCAAACACAGGCAACGATACCGAAACGATTTTCTTTTGCTGTAACTTACACTATCACAAGACTAAAGTTTTTTATAGATTTTCCAATTCACTTTAAAAATCTCATACCTAAAATGTTGCGTTGGTTTACTAAACAACGTTACAAACGGCATTCGTGTCGTACATATGCATTTGTGAACGTAACAATAGCGTTAGCGTAATACGTTGACGTTAATCCATGGCACGTTGGCTGAAAAAATTATGACGACATTTCGGGTTTTTTGATATATTAAAAAAGACAAAGTCTAAGAGGATTACGAGTAGCCGGGAAATTAGTTCTTCAAAGCAGGGATTGTTCATATGACTAACGCCCGTGGGGATTAGTCCTGGCAACGCAATTTCCAGGGAAATTAGCCAAATCTAACCAACCTACTTTTATAAAAGTGGGAAATCAGTAAAGGTATAATAATAATATTTATGAATACTTTAGCTCTGGGTGTGATGGTAACAGTTAGGGATATGCTTATTGATACAATTATTTAAGGTACTAACAAAGCTAAAATATATTTTGTCAATAAATACTTCATTATTCTAATCGGTTTGTCCTAGAATCCCATTGAGTGCCTGGTAATATGCATGTTCATAGTTTTCTACTACATGTACCCTCATGTAGGAATATTGTTTGTGGATTGTAAATTTCAGTTCAGCACTAAATACATAATTGTACCCAATGAAAACTGCAGAATGATGCAGTTGTGTTATGGTTTGAACCAGAAAGCTCATCTTCCCTAAGGAACTTCAATACCGAAAATTGTAATGCAATAAGGTTGATATTGTGCAAAGGTCAATATAAATAAGAACATTATTAAAAATATATCACGGGGTTCGTGAAACACATGCATGTATAATATATACAATATATGAAAGAAACTTATAAATAACATAAACGGATGTTACAAACAACAACAATAGCATATCTACTTGGTTGATAGCATATGACATGATCTTGAATACTAATATCCCATTCATGATTGACATTGTGTACCGATAATTCATTTTGTTGAAAAGCTTCATTGAAATTTTGGTTTTTGTAAAAAGTTTCAGTCGTAATATTGGATGCGAGCTGCGAAGAGAACGAGGCATAGGAAATGAATAGCTTTGCAAGTTTACATCAATACTTGTCAAGTTATTTTCCTTATCAATCAAAAGAGCGCAGGAAAACTTCCCAAAAACATTTACAATAGGTATCATCGAAGACGTTATATTTTCATTTATAGACAAACATTTTGTATGGTACCCAAAAATATGATGAACTAAGTAGCTTGTACATGTATCGTCAAACAAAAGAAGGAACTCGTCTGTATCAGTTGCACTTCCAACTGACAGTTCCAGCCATTGTTCTTCTTTCAGAGAAAATGGAGAAACATGTAAGGTGAATGGAATTACACAAAATTTACTGCAACCATGAATATTTGTATCCTGTGAAAACAAAATCAATGAGTTTTCAGCGTCATTTCCTCCGGGCATTCTGTAATTCCTGGCAATTGTATCCTCGTCTGAAAGATACAACCTGTGAAATATTGTTGTTCTATTAAATGTCCTTCCATCAGACAAAGATTGTACGGATAATTTGCCGTAGGACTGATCACAAAGCCCAAAGAACGCGTAAATGTATTCGAAACGTTTCGTCGTCATGTCAATCGTATCCATAATATCTTTAGTTTTCATATCCACTATTTGAATTTTGACATTTCCACTGTTGTAATATATTACCAGTTGATATTTCAAAATTATCTTCGATTTTGAAGTTTTGGTGATAGTGCTAACAGTCGCATTGGAAGAGTTTCGCAGCTCTAGAGTTTCATTAGTATTTGAATGATGTAGTCTCCATCCAAGCTTTTCTGTGTGAATCGGATTGTAAATCGGATTTATTAAAAAACCTATATGTAAAACAATTTTGCCTCTGGCGTCTTCTGCGAAATCGGTCAAACAAATTTGAAAGTCCATGATATCATATTCAAAAGAAAAATTGATAGCCTTATTTAGGAACACACTGGAAGAAATAGAGAGTCCGCATATTTGGTCGACATCATCTAATGGAATATTAGATGCTACATTTCCATCATTGGATCGACAAAATGAAGAATGGATTGAATCATTGGTAAATGTCAAAAACGTTTCTGAAACAAAACCAAAATATTTTATACGACTTTCATTATTACATATTCTTACACAACTGTTAGACCTCTGTCTGCAAATAGAGTTATTTGGACTTGTACAATACTTTTTTGTTTGTTTTTGCTAATTAAAGACATGCCAGTGTCATAACAATGGTATGGCAAAATCGTTGAAGCGCTCACAATGTAAAAGTAAACTAATATTTTGTCATAGATTTTTCCATAGTTTAACATCGAGATTTTAGACAGTATCGCCATTCTTTACAATAACAATATATAATAGTGAAGGTTTAGCAAGAAATGGGCAAGACTCGTCCTATGCTATGAGCTCTATATCTTGATCAGGTGAACAGAATAATCCGTACTCAAAATCAGTGTGTAAAAAGGGCCTCGCAATTGGCGTGAACAATGCCATACTTTTACATGGCCGCATGGTAGGTTGTAAAGGCAATTCCTATCGTTATTAAAATGATCAAAGATATCAAAATGTTGGCTTTAAAATATATAGTAGAAGCTCTTATTTGTAACATTGGGTTTTTTTTTTGGGGGGGGGGGGTCACTATTGTTGCAATAAAATGACTGTTTCTAACAGCAAGCGTTGTTTATATACTAAAGGAACAGTTTTTAAAGGTCCATGTATACCAGTATATGGCGTATTTTGAGTTCATTTTTTAGTTCAGATCTGTGTAATGAATATTGAAATTAAAACATTTCACCAATGTTGAAGCTGCATAACCTTGCGTGTCTTTAGTTATTTGAATGGAACTTCCTTTTTAGTGTGTGTAAATCATTCATAAAATTCGCCATTTTCAACACTGTTGTGCATGAGTGCGGGGAAACACAGCACTGCATTCAATTGTAAACATACAAATGGTGATTATATCACGTTATGAAAAGGTTTTTTTTTATATCACCAGACTTTCAAAATACTCCCAATAAACACCAAAAGACAAGGATAAACGAGATTTCAAATCATGTGTACGATAAAATGTATTTCAGATAAACCATCAAGCAAAGCAAAAGAAAATGAAACATTACCATTACATACGTCTAGAGCGTGTGATACATGTACATGCATTTACCATTTTAACCCGTAAGAATTTCCCTGCCCCTTGAAAATACGTCTGTATCTGAAAGAATCAAAATCCGCACTGATAACTGGACTCGCACTATAATAGGCGAGTAAATCGACCCGGTTAGGTTCAAATAGTCCCGGTCACACGCACGAGCTGGACGGGTATAAAGGCAAAGATAACGAACTGTGATCAATCTCGTAAGTCCTAAATTCAATACAAAGCAAGAGTTGGACAAACACGGACCCCTGGACACACCAGAGGTGGGATCAGTTGCCTAGGAGGTGTAACCATCCCCTGTTGACCGGTCACACCCGCCGTGATATCGTTGTCTTGATCAGGTAAACAGCTGCAGAGTAATCCGTAGTCAAATCAGTGTGTGAAAACAGCTTAACAATAGCATTTGACCCAATGGCAGGCCATACTGACAAACTAAATCGTTATAAATATCGCACCGAATTGGTAAGCCCGGCAACAGATCCGCGCCTCGCAAATAATAGCACGCTTACATCTGGGATAAAAAAAAAAATCCAGTTGCTCAAATCGAGCAAAGAATCGTGCGCGATCACCCTGACAGAAATACATCACAATCCAATCTATGTTTCCTTTGCCGCAACCTTCTTCAAAAAAACAAAAGATCAAAAAATCATATGGAACGACTAACGGTAAGATTCACAAAAGAATAATTCGACCAAGCTACGTATTATCAGAGAGGAGAAGGGCTTAATTCCCTTTGGACACACCCCTTAGATCTATCTGATCTGATCTATAAAAACATTTACAGAGACTTGAGTAGTTCTACACGTTCACTTGATGGTCATTGTATGTTGATATTGCATAATGCATATTATTCCAAATATTATTGTTTCTATGTTTATCACAATGTCTGTCCTAAGCGTG